>JAZGTK010006594.1:0-20604 GCA_036877625.1 Ambastaia sidthimunki | reverse complement strand
GTGTATTTGAAGCCTTTGGTATAAAACAATATTAGTTTTCAGTAAATGTTTCTCGACTAACTGTCAAAATCTGAACTGTATTGCTATAACCTTGTTACAGAAAACACAACGTCTTTCCCCCAGCTAAACTCTAACAAGTTCAGATCTTTCTCATCTAAATTTCCCCCATGAATGGTTGAATTTAATAGAAGAAATTAAAATTGTATTGTGCCTCACAAAGAATTAGGCTGTATTTCTAAACATCCAACGGCACAGAAATTGTTAGGACCCGTGTGCATGTTCACTGACTCAGAGGAGAAATTGAAAGTGCAAAAGTTATTTTATAGTTCAGGAGGTCACATAGTTTCGCTTATCAAATCTGATGAGAAATGTTTGAGTTTATATTAAAATCTTTGAGTTGTAATTGTATTGGATTTTGGCATTTGGGCAAATATGAGCAGTTTGACACATCCCCAGCTAACAATTGTAGGTTGTAAAAACGTTTCCCTAACGTTTCCATTAAGTAAAAGTTGAAAACGTTGTTTTTAAAGTTTCAATATTACACCAAATGTTGAAGAATAACATTTTTGATATTTATGGTATGTGATATGAACAAATACACTTAAACACTAGTTCTGCTAACACTACCACAAGAACGTTTTTTAAAAACTTTGAGAGAAACTTTGAGAATGTTTTACATAAGAACTGTTGGCCATAGACTTCAGAAGTTCCACCTGACATGTTTCAACACTTTTGTCCCTCAGAAATCAGATACTCTTGGATTTTTAATGGCCGTCCGAGTGTCGTGGTTGGGGACAACCGACGCTTTGTGTCTCAGAGGACGGGCAACTTGTATATTGCTAAGGTGGAGACATCAGACGTGGGCAACTACACCTGTGTGGTGAAGAACATGATGACCAACACCACGGTCTACAGCTCACCAACCCCAGTAGTGCTGCGTCGAGATGGTGAGACATGCTCTGGCAAACTGGAGCAGCCTAGCAAGAAGTTGTCTATCCTGAAGAAATGACTTACAGTGATGAATCAGTAGAATTGAGCATGACAGCATTTGTTTTGCTGCAGTTAGAGGCAGAGCATTTGTGTCTTCATAGCCTTCATAATGCCAGCAGTGTGTGTTTACTGTATACTGGGGACAAATTTGAACCCAAAAGTCAGCAAAACCTGGCAAATCTGTGCAAAACCTGCTTTTGAGGACGTCAAAAATATAGTAAATAAAGTTTTTAATTGTAAAAATGCATAAAGTTTTTATGGTTAGTGTTAGAGTGTGGGTTAGGTCATATTGCTTATAACTAGCTGTGTATAAAAACAATAGAAGTCTATGGAGTGCTCCCATTTAGATAGATAAGTAAATGTGTGTGTGTGTGTGTGTGTGTGAGTGAGAGAGGGTAAGAAAATATCTACACTCCCTATTAAAAAGCAGAGAGGAGCAGCTACACCCTCAAACACACACACACACACCCCAGAGGCTAACTTCACCAATCATTAGTGTCTGTTTAATATTCACTCAGGTATATAAAGTAGGACGGAGAGGTTTTGAATATTTTGAGCTAATGTGGATATTGAATATTTGCGTCCATGAATATTTTGTGCCCTAAGAACATTTCTGTTCTTCTTGCTAACTTTTACCTCAAGTTTGACCCACGTTGCTTGCCGTGCTGCGTGAGAACTCAACGTGATGCGCAGTGGGGCTCAAAAACTGAACCACTTTTTGATTCAGACTGTATCAACATAAAACTTTGAGTCAAAAGTGTAATACAAAAAAATACAGGATAATTTCAGTTTTTGTAGTAGTTGCTTTGAAAATATCTTGTACTCCAGCTGGTTTAAACTCCACAAATTTGTACAATATGCTAAGATAATAATCCAAAGAGAATATTTTTGTGATGCAAAGAAATCTTTTTTTTACCCAGATGTCTTTTCTATTTTCTGTTTTCAGTGTATTTGACTAATTTTATTACATTTAATTGCCAATCTAGAAATAGTGTTAATCTTCATTTTACTAAGGTTATCTTTATTACTATAAAGTTTTAATTTCCTTTTCCTTTTAACCAAGAAAATCCTACGTTTAATGTGGTCTCAAACATTTAAACCCTGCTGTATAAGGGCAGTTTTAATTGAATTTGAGTACGCTGGTTTTACCTTCAAATTCTTGTTTATCCTCATTTTTACAGCTGTGATGGGGGAATATGAGCCAAAGATTGAAGTCCAGTTTGAAAAAAGTCTCCACGTTGCCAAAGGATCGTCCGTTCGACTGGAGTGTTTCGCTTTAGGAAAGTAGGTCTCTACTTCACAAGCAGATGGACTCGTGTTCTCCAGAGCTTTCTTTGGCTAACTGGGAAAAGCCTCATATGGCACATAGTACATCTTAGCGGTTTATTTAAGAGAAATGTCTGAGAAAAATACAGGTTCTTTTAATCTTGGAGATGTACTAGCAAACATATGGAGGGGGCATCCATTTTATCACCAGCAGCTGCAGGCTGTGATCCAGGGGTCGGACAGGGTTCTGGCCTGGTGCGGTCCAGAGGTGATGTGGTTTGGGGTGCTGGGATACAGGAGGATTATCAAACATTGTACAGCTATTCTGCCAGGCAGTTTGAAAAGTCATTTTTGTGCTATTTGAATATCAAAAGCAAAGAAGGCACGGTTATGCCCTACTTGAATGCACATTTCAACCTTAAATTATAGTACACAATGTAGTTTTTTCAGCCGTTGCTTTTCTTGCGGTCCTTTGTTAGGCCTGGCCATTGTATTCTACACAATGTGATTTTGATAACTAGGGCATTGCCAGTTGGACCTCAAACAACAGTCGGAGGCTAAAACATATAGAATTTATAAAATTCCACCCACTCTCATGTTACATGCATTCGCTACGGCGCAACCGGTAGAATGTGGTGCAGGAAATGCGTGCTGATGGGTTCTGAAAATGTGAAAAGCTTAAACATCAAGTCAGTTTAGATAAACTTGTGTGTCAAATGCAGAAATATCACTTGAAACTGAAAGTTACCCGGGTCACCTTTTATGTTAAACGTAGAATGTACTGCTAGACTTTTTTAAAAACATTTTGTGAAACTTTTTTTTGGTTACGTTTTAGTTTACCTATGGCATTAAACTGAGCCAAAACCGCCACTGAAGATCACAATAAAAAAAAATAGGTGCCTGATGCCCATAATTCATAATTCTAACATAATTATAATATTTGATTGGTTGTTGTTACTCCAGGACCAACAAGGTTCTTGATAGAGTTACATGTTGTACTTTGGTATTTTACCGTAAGCACATGTAGAGCTTTGATGGTAATATGGTCTCTCCTCTTGGATTTTCTTAGTCCAGTGCCTTCAATCTCCTGGAAGAGAGCCGATGGAAGCCCTTTCCCAGGAAAGATGAAGATAAATCACTCAAATGGGGTTCTGGAGATTCCATATTTCCGTCCAGAGGACGCTGGACTTTATGAATGCGTGGCCGAAAACGCCAAAGGTCGCAGTGTTGCAAAAGGACGTCTTGTTTTTCAGAGTAAGATCAAATACAAAACTGAAGTACAAAGCCAAATTCTTTAGATAGTTATTTTAAAATACAGATGGGATGTTTTTAGTCTGTTTCTTTGGCAGTTCAGAAATTTGGCCACTGTACTTTCCACAAATAGGGTACAGATTGGTCTCATTGCCAAAGTAAGATTTATGTTTGAAAAATAAAGGTTTTTTTTAATTGTGACACCCAAAAGTGACATCATTTGGACCCTTTTTACAGCGTGGCGGGATAAGAAGTAAATAATTATGGTTCGATTTTCTCAATTTTTTACATAAAATGGTAGTGCATGTAATTTTGATGGGTTTTTTTGTTAAAGTTGGTTAATAGAAAACAACAAAATTACAAAAATATATTTTTTAAATTGTATATAAATACATTAATTTTTGGATAACAGGTTGTGAACCTCACGTGAATAGAAAATAAAGAAATAAAGCAGCTCGCATGATATTTGGTTTGGCCACCTGAGGTAGAAGGTTAAACATCTTCCACTGACTAATGTGAAGAGTCTTTTTCCTTTTTCATAAAAAGTGAAGGGTTTCTTTTACAACCTTAAAAGATTTTTTTTATCTCTCTCATCCATGCAGTGTGTTTTGTTGGCCGTCACCTTTTACCGCAGGAGAATCAATAAGAGAAATTTAAATTTTTAATGAGTCAGATAACAGATCGCACAGAAACCTGTGGTAAATAATAAATAATGAAAGAATGGATTTCATTGTCAATCTGCAAGGCTAAGACTAATTACAGTGTGTATGGAAGCTGTTGTTTAGTCGGCACAGAAAACCCAGAATATATGCACTGCAGGAGGGCTCGTACAAAAGACAGGACGAGTCATGTAGTATTAATGTGTACCGAGTAACCTAATTCTTTGACGGTTTATAAAGCAATGTTTTGTCGTTGTTGCAAAGCAATGTTTTGTCGTTGTTGCAAAGCATTTCAGTGAAAACGTAAGAGGAACGTTGCGTTAGATAAGACAGAATGCAGACCAGTGTGTTCTGCATGCAGATGTGGAGCACCTTCAGTGGACACAGACTCTGTTTGATGCCAACAAGGCTATTGAGGCCGATCTTCACTGGGAATGCAAAGCTAATGGAAAACCTCAACCTGTTTACAGATGGCTGAAGAATGGACAACCTCTAGTCTCCGAGGTGATCATACTAATTAAACCTAATTAAAAGAAATGTGTAATTAAAGTTTGAATAACTCATCAAAGTTTGAATAACTTGTTGGCCTAGATTGTAAAATGTTCAGCATTTAAAATCTAGCCAGTGATGATTTTATCGTTTGCATTGTTTCTTGGCCATTGTGATTGGTCTTTTTTTCTTGTGTTTGATTTGCATACTGAATTGTGATTGGTGGAGCAAACCTAGTCAGCCATCTATAGCGACCTTCAAAAGACTTTTAAAGAAATGTAAAAATGTTTTTTAAATGATAAAACTTAAAATTCAGTGTGATTTTTATTTAGTTGACCTCACAGTTTTGTTTATGCTCAGGACAGAATTCATGTAGATGGTGGCAGGTTAACCATCTCCGACATAAACCTGATGGATTCTGGGATGTATCAGTGTTTGGCAGAGAATGAAAATGGGATCATATTTGCTAGTGCTGAGCTCAAAGTTGTCGGTAAGCCTTTCTGTGTCATGTTTTGGTTTACATATATAACTTTTTATGCTGTAGGGTTCCCATAGTCCCAAAAACCTGCACCTAAAAAAAACTGGAAAATTAATACAGTCATCGTGACATCTGTTTATGTTTTGTTCGTGTTTTGTTTTATTTTGAAATGAATGTGTCATGTTCTTATTGGTTCCCCTGTCCTATGTTCCATGTTCGATTGGTTCCTTTGTTTGGTTTGTCACACTGTGATTGGTTCATTGTCATAGTGCTTGTGTAGACATAGCCCTCCTGTTTCCACAGTCCTGGTCTGGCTTTGTTTGTCCATGTGGACCTGCTGTCCATGAGTTTTATGTTCAGTGAAGTCACTTCATTTCTATGTTCATGTTTGCTTGTTTTTGTTTTTAAAAAAGCGCATGGGATCTTAAACTTGACTTCAGTTGGATTATTGTGACAATTTTAAAGGTCATTTAAAAATTCATTGGCTAGATATTACAGATGGTTTCTTACTGGGGGCAGTTGAACACAAATAAATTTTTAAATTGAAAACGTATCTTGTCTCTCAGCCTCTCCTCCAGACTTCTCAAAAAATCCACTAAGGAAAACCACACTGATCCAGAGAGGCGGAGAGGCTATCATGGAATGCCGGCCGCATGCATCCCCCAGAGCCTCGTATTCCTGGAGGAAAGGCAGTGAAGTCCTAAAAGAGGGAAAGAGGTACGAGGTCGGCAGACAACTTCCTGTTTCCTGTATACTGCCTGTCAGCATCCAATCACACGGCATTAAAATTTATATTGAATATTGAAATTTAATTATTAAGTGACTATTTATCTGAAAGGATTCTACAATAAAATGCGTAGTTGTAGGTATAGGTTGGAAATAAATGTGATATCATGTAGGGTAGGCCTGTATAAAGACAGAATTTGCAGTGGGTTGGGGCGGCAATTAGTGACAATAAGAACAAATATATTTTCACATTCCAAAATTTGGCACGTGCATAAGAAAGCTATTATTGGCAAAGGAGATCCATTATTTGTAGTCACGCACTGTTGTGCCACGATTTTTCAAATTTCTACTCAAACATAATTGGCTGTTTTATTTTTCTTCATGTGTTTGTACCGAGCAGGAGTCGTTGAGGCACAGATGTTGCACATTCAGAACCAACATTTTTTGTGATGGCACGATTCACACAAGAGCAAGTGCCTGGCGGAACACTAATTAATATACCCCTGCTTGTGACGCTTTCCTGGGGGGTTTCTGTAGGACAGAACCACTCTAGCATGGCCGTGTCAGAACAGGTGGCAGGAGGGAAGAGTGTATGATCTCCAGTAATGGATGGGGATGCCGCGATAACCAATAGGATCTCACTCTGTGCACTGTGGTCCATCTGGACCTCAGAGAGAACACACATGCCATGACTCACTGATGCTGCCCGGGGTCTCTGTGGAGCGATGTGATTATTGGATGAGGGAGGAAGGGAGCGGAGGAGAGAGAGAGTGGAAGTTAGAGTAAGCAGACTTGCCAAGGGAAGGGAAGTGAGATAAGAGGTGCGAGACTGGATTTCAGATACTGTCTTGCAGGGAATTAGGCTTGGAATGTTTGAAATGGAATTCTACCCAGCTAACAATTTAAGGTTGTAAGAACATTTCCATAACGTTTGCATTAACAAAACCGCTAAAGTTTTAGGAATTATAATTTTAGGAATGTTTAAAACATCTAGATTTGGGGTTTTTGGGTTTCATCCAGATTTCTTTTTTGCTTGGTTACAAGAACAATATTCCAATTTTCCTTTTAAATTCTGTAGTGTTTTTAAAACGTTTACACTAACTGTTTAAAACTAACATTTATATATATATATATATATATATATATATACACATACATACACACATTATATAACGTTAGAAAGAAGTTTTATTAACGTTACTGTAAGAACTTTTAGAGAACATTAGCATATGTTCTAAGAACGTTCCCTGTTAGCTGGGTAATATACTGCTGACTGCCTAGGGTTCAGTATATACTATTTTTTTATCTTAAACGGTAGCCTGGGTTATATTTCAGACAGTAGTGGGTAACAGTGCGGTCACATGACCTCGCTGTGTTGCATGCCATCCAGTTATCAAGTTAGAAATAAATATGGTTATTTTGCAAATGTAACTAGTCAAACGGTCAGAAAGGTGAATTGTGATTGATGATAGTTTTGGTTTATTCATCACTTTGGAAATAGAAGGTCAAGTGAAGTGCATTGCATTGTGGGATACGGTAGCACACGCAGTGTGCTCTGGTTAGTTGTGTACTGCATACTGTGCACTGTACACTCCATTCTGCATACTATTAAAACACACACACTGTTTTACATGTCAAACAGAAGACATTATGTTAGTAATGTATTTTAGACAATTGTAGGATATTTTTTGAATTAGGTTAATTTTTCTCGATTTAACCAGTTTAAACTTTTCACATTACATTCTGTGAAAACAGGTAAACTCAATTTACCTTGTTTTTAGTGTGTTTAGAAATTCGATGATACTGATCTGTGAAGATCATTTTGTGCAGTGTTTGTGTATCACGGTAGCGTTCAGTATGAACATACGCTGAAATGTACACCAAGGTCAGCTGCTTTGTGGGTAAATAGACTTGTGATAGTGGAGTCTGAAATATTCACAGTTGAGCATATGCTGTCTGCGATTACCGTGCTTTGCTTTGAAGAGGTGCGAACGCAAGGGTGTCCATGTCAATCTTGCGCCTCGTTCCCAACCTCACACTTCTGAGTTCAATTCAATCCATGTTGCAACCTCGCTGTACTCTTACAGCGATTCTCTGGACGTGCCTCAACATGCGAGGAGAAGCATCGATTAGTCATCGTATTCCACAGGGCAGTCAGGGAAGGAAGGATCAGAGACAGATTACAAAGCCATCATGTCTTGACGCAAATATAAATGTGGCTCTGTGTGGTCAGGAGTTTCATTCAGTAAGCAGATAGCTCTCCTTTTTCTCCCTATTGGTTTTGCAGCCCATTGCCCACAGGTCATCTGGTCGGTGCGCTTATATCGCTCAGCATTTGATATTTTTGTCGATAAATCAGAGTAACACGCTCAACGCGAGGCATGTTCTGTGAGCCATGGTAAATACATATTTATTTTAAAAAGCCTGAAATTGTTTGATGTCTGAGCTGGTCTGCCTGCTGTGCTCCTGTTTGATTTGTTCTGGGAGAAGGTCACAGCAGAACCAAACATCTTGCCATCGTATGTTTACATTGCCGTATTTATTTATCCCTTCTTCCGTTTCATTCCCAGTTATTAAAGGCAAATCTTTATTAGTCGTTGATGTGCATCAAAGCAGGCCATATGCTTCTGAGAATCTTATAATCAGGAAGTGAGGCAGTAAAAAAAACAAGTAGGTGATGATGTCCAAACCTTATACAAGAACAGACATGTAACTACCACAATGTAAGATTGGTTGGGTTAAGATTGGTTTCCAGGAACTGCAAAATTATTTGATCAAAGAATACCTATACCAAGATTGACCAATCAGAATTAAGTATTCCAGAGCGCTGTGTAACGCATCAGAATAAAAACGTGGGAGTTTTGCTTGTGCTGTTGGAAATGCAGATCAGACTCCAGCCAGTTTAGCATTTCAGTCAGACACTATCAGCATCTCCTCACATGTTCCATCCCATAATCCAGACAACGTTCTACAAGAGCAGCCGCTCTACAATCAAACCTGCCCTTATTGCCTTTTGGGAAGCAGCTTTTAATGTGTCGATAGCATCTTGCACATGTTAGGTAATGATAAGGCCACAGGTAAGGATTCAAACCAGAAATATTCAGCCCCTCTTTTACATTCTTGGCTTTAATATTTACCCAGTGGATGTGGAGTTTTAATCTCTCAGTCTCTCGTTGCCTAAAAGATTGACTGACCATATCCTGTTGAAAATCTGGGCTGCTTGATTAATGTTTTCCTTCTAAATCGTTTCTTCTTAGGAAAGACATCAACCGTACAGAGACAAATACAGGGTTGTGTTTGTATTTTTCAGTCTAAAATTGTAGACTGCATGGTATACATTTATGGTACTTTCTTAGCAGTCTCTCATTGCATTTAGGCGTCACCACATGCTTTCACTCAAAGCAATTTTATAGTGCATTCAATGAACAGTCAGTCAGTCAGTCTGTGTTTTTCCAGGGAATCGAACCTGTGACCTTGGTGTTGCTATTTTAATACTCTGTCAGTTGAGATACAGGAACAGATCATTTCATCCCAGGTTCTCCAATATCACATGGGTACCAAGTGTGTCATATTTATTTTAGGCGAACCATCTTGGAGGACGGCACCCTCAGAATCACCAACGTTACCAAATCTGATGCAGGCAGGTACACTTGTGTGGCCAAGAACCCTTTCGGTACAGCCAGCAGTTCTGGAACTTTAGTGGTCAAAGGTAAAACACCCTTCACATTTCACAAACAACACATTTCTCTTGGTTCTAAGCGGATACCTTAAACCCGGATGAGATCCGATGAGAAAAAGTGGCCAACTCAAGCATGAAATTGATAATGAAATATATAGTTGTTTTATGTTCCTGCCGGTTTGACAGAGGTATAACTCATCCGGGCTTTTGTCATCTGTGAGTTATTGGTCCAGCCGCTGGTGTGATGAAATCTTGAGCCGTCCAGAACACTAGGAGCAGATTTTCTCCACCAATCTCGTCCCGTTCTGCATGTTTAATTAAAAACATGCTGCTGTTGCAATTTTTTAAAAATAATTTTCCTCTTTTAATAACTTAGGGTGTTGCATAGGTGTGATTTGGTTTTTTTTTGACACTTAACGTAAGGCTTTACAGGGCTGTATTAGTAAAACATTTGCTTACCTTATGCCAGCATATCAAATTTATGTGTATCTAATTTTAAGTTAAAGATGGCTTCACAGCCTAGCCAGGCTAGTGTTTAGATAAAAAATGCCTCTAAACCCATTAAAACAGACCAGTTTAACCAGGCTGAGAGACTAGCTAACCATTTCAGGCTGTTTTAAGTTGGTACTTTCAGCAGGGTAAGCAAAGTCTGACCAAATGTGAAATCAAGTCTTCAAGGCCTTGCATAATCTGTCTATTTGTTTCTTATAATTCTTCTACAACACTTTTTTTTAACAGAACCAACCAAGATTACAGTCCCTCCTCTCAGTATGGATGCCACAGTAGGAGAAAGCATAGTCCTGCCATGTGAAGTATCCAAAGACTCCACCCTGCACCCCACCTTCAAATGGTTCTTCAACGGGAAACTCATGGATTTTAGCCGACACGATCACTTCGGCATGATCGGAGGGGTGCGTTTCTGATTCTCATATCAGATGTTTTAAAGCCGCAATCCGTAACGTTTGCCTCTCTACCGCCACCTCTGTTTAAAAACAAAACTGCAGGTTACTTTACGTACTTTTTATTACACATGTTGAAGAAATTTTTTGCAGGAAATCAGACCTCAAATTATAAATCACTATTATAAACTTCCCGTTGTGAGTCAGGGCAAGATATTGAGAATGTTTTGAACTGTTTTTGATTTGTTATGTACTTGCTCAATCACTGTTTTTTGTCAATTTTTAACCCCCAAAAAGTTACGGATTGCAGCATTCCATTGAAAAGCTACGTGCATTAAGCATTTGACTTTGTGTGAAGGAATGTTAGCGCAGACGGATTGAGACTTATGTTTAAAAAAAAAACCTTTGCTCAGCTAGTAATGGGTGAACTTGAGTGCAAGAGCACCTGGCTGCTCTCTGAACACAGAGGCACAAATCTGTCTGATTACGGGATTTACGTGGCACTCTGTTTAACACACAGAGAACTTCAAACAGCGATCCTCAGGACGCTTCAGATCCACAGAGCTTCACCGGTTGCTGAGCATTTCTTTAGAGAACCTGGAGACAGCAGTGATCAAATGTACGAATGACCGGCTGTGGCTAACAGCAGAGTAATTGCTTGTCTAAGCCAGTTACAGGAACCTTATACGAGCTGGATAGCCAATCAAATATGAGAGGCTGTGTGACCTTTACTACGTCTTTGGCATTTGTTTCCTGATGTCAAATGTGTCCAGCCTTCAGAAATGAGAACACATTAGATTTATAAACGCTGAGTGTCTCTTACAAAAAGGTACAATATTGTTACCTTAAAATGTTACTTATAATATTCTTTTTTTGATGCTACTATGGTGGCATCATCATGGTACTATTAATGGTTTTAAGAGCATATTTGATTTGATTTAGGTACAGTACAAAAATAACTTTTTTTACTATAGCACTGTCATGTTAACCATCCAGAGTTATCATATATAAATACCATGATTATAAAATACTACCCAATACTATGATAACACCACCAATGTTTTTTGTAAGGGGTTCCACTTAAAACGTGAACATAAAAACAACGTTATATTGACTTCAGTACATGTTGTTTCACACAGGGATCATCTGGAGATCTCATGATCAGAAACGTACAGCTGAAGCACTCGGGAAAATACGTCTGCATGGTTCACACAGCAGTGGACAGCGTCTCCGCCGCGGCGGATTTGATCGTCAGAGGTATGTGCCGCTCCAGCCAATGAGATTTGATCGTCAGAGGTATGTGCCGCTCCAGCCAATGAGATTTGATCGTCAGAGATATGTGCCACTCCAGCCATGAGGTGATCAGTATTCAGCCGTTTTCCCAGCATTTATCAAATATAAATTAAAAAGGCCTCACGCTTTGCCGTGCTATTTCTGTTTTATTCTGTTCCTCTCTTGAAGTAATGACTACAGGAGTATCTGAAATCAATGCATTAATTCTCAGCTTCGTGCTCTTTAGAACCTTTTGTATTTCCATCATCAAGTGAGGGATCGTTCCTTCTGGTTCTGAATATTAAGCGTGTGAGCCTATTGTGGCCAGACTTGTGTCACATCGGGAGATACTCGATCACCTTCCTGTGTCCTTCTGTGATGAAGATACGCAGCATTTTTATTTTACTTCGTTTGACTTCGTTTTGTCTTTTCGGGGTGGTGGGGTTGTCAGGGCCCCCTGGTGCTCCAGTGGGTGTGTTGGTGGGGGACGTCACAGACAGGGCCGCTCGGGTCTCGTGGGGCCCCGGACCTGACAACCATAGCCCTGTTACTCTCTACATCGTCCAAGCAAGAACCCCGTTCTCCATCGGCTGGCAGGCGGTCAAGACTGGTACAGCAGTCTGCATATATTTCTATAGAATCTTATTTCACTAGGAGAACTTAACATTGTTTTATTTGTTTAGTTATTGTTGTTATAAACTTGTATGCATCAAGAGAAAATGGTGGCCAGGGGCTAAAAAGTACCACAAAAGCTGTTGTTCTTTTTAACCACAGCTCTCGAATGTTATTTGCATATGTTTGTTCAATGTTGTCATTGGTTCTCGCGTGTCTTGTAGCCAATCAAAACATGGCAAATTTGATATAATCATAATATAAGGCTTCAAATAATGTAGCTGCTTTTGGTTGCTTGACAGCTTTGGGTCACCATTCTCTTTTATTGCTTTAAAAAATGCATGAACATCTTTTGTAGTCTGCATGATAAAATTTTGAACTGTTCCTTTAAGAACAAGTTGTTGCGTGAAGCGACTGCTTTTAACAGCGAGTCATTTGGAATCTGACACTTTGGCTTCTCCCGAGAGTAATTCATGCAAATTCTTTTTGTAAATGCACTGTGAAGAACAAAAAAGGAAACAAGCAATTGCTAAGATAAAAACGAAATATATCTTCAGAAGTAATTGCAAAACAATTATGGTGTGCTACTCATTGTGGATTTGTGCAGATGGGCATTGATGTATTTCCATTACAAATTTCTTTAATCCTAGTTCCTGATTCCGTGCCTGGACAGATGATTCATGCAACAGTGGTGGATCTGAATCCGTGGGTAGATTATGAATTTCGAGTTGTGGCTATCAACAGCGTGGGGGTGGGCGAACCCAGCATGCCGTCCAAACCCATTCGCACCAAAGCTGCAGGTAGGCCTCCCCCCCTTTTCCGTATCTCTCATCTCTAATACATCAGGAAGGAGAAAATGTAATTTAATTCCATAATTAGTTTAAATCACCAGGAGTGACTCTCTGTAATAGAGTTCAGGAATGAGAAATAAACACTCGCCTGTTCGCATCGTTTTTTTCTGCATATTGCAGGAACTTCAAAATTGCCAAATCATTTGCAGACAATTAGTATACAAATTAAGTGTAGAAATCAGACTGCCGTCACAGGAGGACTAGAGTTTTGGGTAATTGGTTTGAAACTGCAAGAAAATGGCTTTGCTGATCTCAAAACTTGCATGAAAATGTGCTCGCGAAGCTGTTTTTTTTAACGTAGGACTAGATGTTATACGCCCTGCCCTGCAGCACTTAGATGCTGGACATAAGCAATCAGGAAATGCAACCATCAATAATTTATATCAACCTCAACAAGAAGGCAGTGGACCTCCCCTGCATTTGATGAGGCAATATGACTTAAAAGTCTCTATTTTTAGATCAGGTAGCTTGTGCAACAGTTTCAGTCACTGATTTATGAATAAATAGAGACTTTTTTTTGCAGAATCCCACGTGAAGACGACATACAAGCGGGTGGTCCTTCAGCTATGGACTCTTTTGTCCTTGAAGTTGATTTGAAATTAAACTAATAGATTTTAAAGTTGCTTTTTTGGCTGGTTATTATATGAAAGTTAATATGAAGCAGGTGATCGTCTACTTCGATGATGCAGTAAAATGTTGTTAATAAAATAATGCTTTCTATTCGCTTGGGTGTGTTCAGGGCACCCAAACGCTAGCTATGAAATTAGCTATAGCAAGGACTGGAGTTTAATAAAGATGTTTGAAATGACATATCATCAGAGAATAAATGGTGATTGGAAATGTGGAGACAACAACATTTATGACACAATTGTTCTGTGACGCACATAAAGCTACTATTGGATATAATTTATATAGCAACTAATAGTAACCTCATCTTCAGAAATCAGGAAATGGTTGTGCTTCTTAAACGTATAAAACTTGTTCTGTTTGTCTGTTCGCAGATCCTGAAGTCGCGGCGGTGAACGTCAGCGGAGGGGGCGGCAGTCGAGGTGAACTCGTGATCGTTTGGGAGGTGAGCTCGCTGACTTACGCAAACGCTTTTATTGTGACAGAAGCGTCTTCTGCCGTGAATCGGATTCTGAAAGAATTCTCCACGGTGGCTCGGTTTAAATTAGACAAGGTTTAATTAAAAGCCAGCGCTGTCATATCAACCTTTTCTTTGCTCTGGCGGGATTGCTCCCCGCGGTATGTAAATCATAATGAAGACACAGATATGAGAGCGCGTTCATGCCGGTAAATCTGGAATGACAATGTTTATCAACGGCTTTCCTGTAATCTCACCGGCTGTCACCGCCGATACTCCGCGCCGTGTTTAAAAACAGTATTACTTTCAAAAGCAGTGCGTTTTTGAGTAAGTGCAGAGGTTTCTTGACTGACACAGCAGTGCTTCAAGCTGTCAACTTTATTTACTTACATTCAGTTCATCTCCACTTACGTGAGGAACAATGTAAACATAGCAAAGAAAATTACTTGTCAACTTGCAATAATGCAGCTTCACTTCATCCGGATACTTGAATGATTTCACTTAAATACAGTTTAGAAGGACTGCTAGCAAGCATTACTAGCATTATTGCTCAAGAACATCCATAACATAAGAACTTACAGACGTTTCTTGACAAGACGTGTGATTTTACTTTGTGTTCAGACTCTGAATGGAAAACCAGGTAAAAAATGTAATAAAACTGGTCATGGTCCCTAGAAAACACTACTTATACACAGCAGTGCAACTAAAAACACTGACAACACCTTAACACATGCATAGCAACACCTTAGGAACCACTAACCACAAGTTTTAAATTGACAAGCACTATACACATCAACTTCAGAAAATGCAAAAATAATTTGTATGTAATTTACATCTTTTCCCCCACAGCCTGTGCCAGAGGAACTCCAAAACGGAGAAAAGTTCGGATACGTGGTGGCATTCCGTCCGCTTGGCACCACGACATGGAAACAGAGTGTGCTGGCCTCAGCCGACGCATCACGATACGTTTATAAAAATGAAAGTTTTCCGCCGCTCACTCGGTTTGAAGTGAAAGTCGGCGTCTACAACAGCGTGGGAGAGGGACCGTTCAGCCCTGCGGTCTTTGTTTATTCAGCAGATGAAGGTTAATATGCTCGTATTCTGCGTTAATTGTGTCATTGCAAAAATTGTTCAAGGACGTTATCGTTTATGAATGACAAAAGTCGATGGATGCACTGCGAGTTTTAATTACACACCCACTACAGCTGTGTTGTTGGACTTTGATTGTAATTTCTTCATTCGCGATCCTGCATTTACACACACGTGCTAAACTACGCAATTAGTCCCGGACAACAGGTGGTATTTTTAAGCAACACAGACACAGCTGATGTTGGGAGAATTCTTTATCTGTAATCTGTCTCAAATCATCTGTTCTCATTAGACCATGTTTTTGTTCTTTCTGTTGTGTTTGTGTTGGTGTTTTTCCTGTCTAACGTCATGACCTGGACAGAACCCTCAATGGCTCCTTCAAAAGTATGGGTCCGTACTGTCTCCGCCTCCGAAATCAAGGTGTTCTGGCAACCTATCCACCAGACAAGCAGCAAGGGAAAGATAACAGGCTATGAGGTACATAAACACCACAAATAGGGGGGATAAAAAGATCTTACCGCACACTGCGTCACCTCGATCAGACTAATGCATGCACCGCGCTGACGGCGGGCTGCACAATTTCCTGTTCTGCTACAAGAGTCTGCGATCTGCAGGCCACATTTTTCACAACCTCATCTGCGGAATGAAGAGGTCTTCTCGCAGCTGCCTCAGTCTCCCGGGGAGAGCCAATATGCAGCCATTCTGGGCACTTATATAAATCACCCTTCAGATGTGTGGACATCATACATCAGTTCTCCTTCCTGCAAACACTTCAGCTGTTAGGTCATTTTTCACTGCGTGTGAACCCCACAGGATTCTGCCCATTTCTCTCCTACCCGAGCCGGCCTCCGCGAGAAATCTCAGGTCACTCCGCCGTACCGCCGACAAACCACAAAGTCGTTCACGGCTTCGGCTAGTAAGAAGCACGTATGAAAATCAGCAAATACCGTTCAGTCCCGTGCTGCTGTGTGCAGATGTTTATTGAACGTGGTAAAACAGGTTGTAATCTGTAAAGGGGATTTGATCTTTGCAGTCTGGTTGCGAGCTTGTTACTGTTTTCTACCAAATAACATTTTACTTCTAATAAGTAAATGGTATTTTTGACTTGCTTCTAGATGTACACACACGAGCCTTCAGGCGTATTTGTGACTTAAAAATAAAATATAATGGCTTTGTTTTATTATGAATATTAATTGGGTTAGGAACAAATAATTTAACTGTTCTGATAAATATTCAGTCTATTTAAGATAGTAGATCTGGAGATCAGATCTATTTCTATAGAATATTTCCAAAACGTAAAATGTAAACAAAAAGATGTATGAATTTTAAGTCTTGCAATAATGTGTTTGGAAACCGACTGGGTTCTAATCCATCCTAATAAAACTGTTAAACAATCTGTGGAAAAAAATGAAATTGCTGCTTTATTTCACTGGCTTTTATATCAAGAGTGCGAACAGATTAAAAAAGCGACAGATTAACAGCACAGCCGTGTGAATTTAGCTGCTGTCATTTTCCACAACCGATAACATTCAAATAACTTTCCACCAGATGATTAACACAAATTTCAGACAAAAAATGTTCCTTGCACGCTACTTCATTAAGTCATGCAGACAAAAATGACACCTATGAATAAATGATGAGTGTTAGTTTAAAGTCAAAGATCACTGTTGAACCAGTTAAGAAAATGACTCGCTGTCTCTTTAAATGGCTTCTCGTGGTTGTTCTGTAGTTTAATGAGCTTCTTGTGTTTGAAACTACAGGTGCGGTGGTTGGAGGACGGCTCACCAGAGAGTGACACAGAGACTGTACGGGTCACAGAAAGCTCGGTCAACATCACCGGTCTAAAGGGAAGCACGATTTATCTGGTGACGGTCCGAGCATACAACAGCGCCGGCACGGGACCACCCGGTGCCCCTGTCAGCATCACAACCAAGAAACCACGTGAGTCTAATAAGCAAAGAACTAAAAGAAAAAAAATCTGCTTGCTGGTGCCATGGCTTGAAGGTTAGCACATGGAGCCTTGGTGCTCAGCTGTGCTATGGGTTCGAGTCTGCATCATTTTCATAATGTCCCTAAACTACTAAGCCAAAACAATATACAAACTCTATAGCTTTTAGAAGTATAACGTTTCATATTGTAACCGTAGGGTAAGATATGTTTTCAACACTGAAAGATTAAGGTCTCTGGTAATCTAGCGTGGCTAAATAGAATTATTATCTGATGTCAATAATGAAGAAGAAAATGCTGTATTTAACAGAGAATCAGATTTTCTGACATTACTATAGGTGGAGTCCTGATGGCTGTTTCCAGCTAATAGACCGAGCAAGCAATTAAAGGCCCTTTAAAATAAAGAGCTTGACAAATTTCTTTCTTTGTGTTAGAGAAGATGGGCAATTGTTCTTTTCCTTTTGTACCGCAGATTCTCTGACAAAACACCCTGTGATACTGCAGGCTGCTGTTATGATCTAGCAGAGCTAGCATAATAGCAGATATTGAGGACTCGGAGCGCTTGAAATCGTTAGTTAAATTGGGTCAAATTACGATAGCTATCATCCTCAATTTTTTTAAACCATGAACAAAGCACAAAGTCCTCGCAGGGGAATTTCTGTGAGGAAAAAAGGGTCACGTTTTCCCGGGCGCTGTTCTTTGTGGCGGTTTACCTATGTTTAAATTCCAGGATTACTTTGGTTTTTTTTACTTTGTCTTTCATTGGAAACCATCCTTTTCTCATTTTCCTCTGAGGTCAAATGGTGGTAAATGCAGCTTTTTTTACTTCATGGAATGATCAAAGAGATACACGAATCAAACCAATTGCTCCTGAGCAACACAAGATCAGGGGCAACTTGTAGACTGTTAGGGAGTTGTGGGACTATAACAGTGATGAAGAGTATATAACACTTATAAGCAGTGTTGTATTTCTGGCAAATCGATACTAAAATATAACATCATGTAGGGAAAGTATCTGTTTGGAGCTGAATTGATTTTTTTTTTCTTTATTCTTGGACTGAAAAAAAGTGAATATTTTCAGCTATTATTTTAATTTTTAAATTCAATTAAATTGACCTTTTCTGTTTATGAACTTTTCCGTTTAGTCATGGAGTGGATGCAAATGGAAGCTCAATTATTAAAGCTGTAATCTGTAACTTTTTTGATTAAAAAGAAACAAAAAACAGATATTGACATAACAGATCAGTGTTCAGAACTTTACTCCAATTGTAAGTTTATAATAATGATTTATAATTTGAGCTGTCAGTCTGCGGGTAATGTCAGTTTGGCTTCATTTGATTTCAATACAAGTTCTATGTTTCAAACAGAGATGGCGATAGAGAGGCAAAGTTGCTGATTGCAGCTTTTAATCATAAACAGAATGTTATTCCTAAATAGATGGTTCAGCTAAAAGGATTTTGTCTTTATTTGCTCACTGTTATGTTGTTCCAAATCCACATGACATTATTTCAGGAACACAAAGAAAGCATTCTGATAAGTGTTTACACTGCATTCTGAAATACAATGAAAGTGGATGGGGACCAGAAGCTGTTAGGCTCTAAAAAAACATCATAAAAGTAGTTTACAGTATGCAACTCATAAACTGAATTCCAAGCTACGTGATAGTTTTATAGTAGCAAGCTGAAATTAAAAATCTTGCTTTACAGCTGTGGTCAACATCCACTTTCATTGTGTAACAGCTTGAAATAACTTTTGTGTTCTATGAAAGAAAATCACAACGGTTTCTAGTGATATGAGTGTGTAAACGATCACAGTTGAACTATAACTATTTCTTTAATAATCTGTACACTGTGTTGGTTAGATATTGTTTAATATGACCATACTGGTATGCATGAAAACATAAAAATAAAATAGAATTTTTTTTTTTTGTAGTCAAGCTAATTTAAAGAAAGCCACTCAGCTTTGAAACTCTTAAATTTGACAGCCGCTAAAAACAAAATATACCCGGGAGATTTTCTTTCAGTCATATTACACATGCTGGAACAAAATCAGAATATCACAATATGATTTATGTCTTGTAGCTCCAAGTCAACCTCCAGGGAACATTGAGTGGAACTTGACAAACTCAAAGGTCTTTCTGAACTGGGCACATGTGAAGGCGATGGACAATGAGTCAGAAGTAACCGGCTACAAGGTAATGTGTGTTTTTTTTCCTCTTCTGTTGCTTTACTGATAAACATGTCGTATCAGTGTAGCACATACGCTGGTGTCTTGCAAAAGAAAAGTCTGAGATAAATGACTAAGAACGTTACCTTTGAAAGCTGTGTTATACTCTGCTGATTTTTTTTTTTATTTGAAGCATAACTCTTTTTTTAAAATGTGCCTGTAACTTCCTTTGAACATTTTACTTTATAGTCATGAGACTTAAAACACCTGTCAGCCAATCAAAATCGAGTATTCAACAGCGTTATGGTTTAACAATAATGCATTATGAACCATTACTAACCAAGCATAAATGCTGAAAGAAATAGCTGTTAGTATATGATACACAACATGTTAGTGAGCTTATACAACCTTTTTGCAGTGTTACCGATTGTTTATGTGGTTGGATGGACAGCTAACCAATCAGAGTGACTTTAGAAGGATGTTATCTTGAAAGGAATTGATCAAATCAGATCTAATTTGCATAAAGGTATAGCCAAACCACTAGAGGCCAGTCTCACAAAATGTTTAGTAAAATGAGTTCTCTCTTTCTCTAAGAAACTCTCCATTAGTTACATGCTTTACGTGACCCATAGCAAAGAAATACAAGTAATAAATGATAAAAGTGAATAAATTAAAGCAAATATTTAGCTAGAAACGAGATGAAAAGGTATTTTCTGAAATATTAAACACTGTCTAGATTTTCCTTCCCCTTGTATTTGAATTTTTTTCTTCGTTAATTTCATTCGTATAAAGCCACTCACTACTCAAGGTCACTGACACAGTTCAGAAACAGCCGAGCCTCTTTTACATTTCACAGAAATGACTCCCGCTGTGCTGGACCGCAGTGATCTGTAGCGTGAGTTTGCACAAAATGTTCAGAAAGAGGATTAAAAATCATGCGACGTGATTCATTTCTTTTGAACAAATTAATTAGCTGTGGCGGCTGCCGGCTAATTGATTCTGGCGTCTCTGTAACACAGAGGTTTGCGGGGTCTGTGAACAGCTGGATGGCTTTAGCGCTATCCTCCATCTGGAACTATGAGCTTACCCAGCTAACAGGGAACGTTTTCAGAACATTGGCTAACATACTCTAAAAAGTATGTACAG
>JAZGTK010006593.1:0-20606 GCA_036877625.1 Ambastaia sidthimunki | reverse complement strand
CTCCACTCAGATTAGTCTTCTGTCCTGGACGTAGACTGCACAGTTCTGACAGGAAATACCGAAGGTTCTGCCTTGCAGCGTGCACCAACATGCCATCAATATCAACACCCAGAATGTGGTTGGGACTCCAGTGTCTAGCGATCGCGAGAGTGATGTGACCAGTGTTGCAGCCGATGTCAAGAACTTTTTTACCATGAAACCACTCTGGTCTAAAGACGGACAATCGTGGGTCTTTGTTTAACACTGGTGTATGATAGCCATAGTAATGGCTGTAATTGCCATAGGTAAACTTGTGCTGCAGTCTGCATTGGTGCTGTGGAATTTTCTGAGTGCCAAGGGAAAAAACTTCTGAGGCTCCACCTACAACAGGTGTGTGAAACATCTGACTGCAAGTTTTCTCTGTAACCGTCATCTTTGTGGGCGGAGCTGGTGTGACAGAATGGCAATCTGAAAGGCTGCTGGTTCGTCTGCGCTTCTTGTGTTTGGACGGCTGAGCTGCAGAGGCGGAGCCAGTGGGTCTGGACTGGGTTTGAGGGGTAGTGCTTGATGAGGATGGGTGGGACCGTCTTCGTGGCAGTATGGGTGGCACCACTTCATCACGACAGTTGATTGAGGTGTTAAGCTCATAGGGGCGTGGTGACTCTTCTATGGCCTGGAGTCCCAGAAGCATAGAACCCCCTGCAGATACATTGGCCGCTGTTCCCGATGAGTTAACAAAAGGAAACAACAAGCCTGAGACAGTCCCGTCACTGACCTTTGATTTCTCATTATCTGAAAGGTCAAGCTGACCAGTGACACCAACCGTCACTGCTGCATGGTGTCGATTACGATGTCTGCGCCTGCTTTTCATAGGAGACACCAATACGCCAGCTGTTGTGTCTCCACCAGTATCGTTTAAATTTAAAGGGTCTGTGATGTCTTTTGGGATCAGAATTTCAACAGGGTCTCTGTTTTTGGCAGGAAGAGGTGATGATGTGGGGGTCTGGGCGTTTAGTGCCTTGTTGACCCCCTCATCCAACAGGCTGTTGAGATTCAACGGATCAAAGATGTTCCCACCCAGCAGGAAGTTGGTGGGCAACACAGGGTCGCATTCTGAATTGGCACGCCGTCTGCGCTTACTGAGGCCTGGATGTCTGAATCCCACATTCATGCTGTATCTGCGTTTATTTAGCTTCTGCAATGTATTGGCTGAAGGCTGAAGGCCATTCTTTATCTGTAAGGGTCCCACAGCTCCCGGAGGACCAGCAGCATCGCCGACCCCATGACTGGCAGGAAATTCTGTTAGCACAGTGTTGGTGCTCCCAGCGTCCTGGATGACAATGGGTCCTCTGGCAGCAGGGCGGGAGGTCTGCAGCGGGGATGGAGGGCGGGCGTGCAGACCTGCCCCGCCACCCAGAGGAAGCTCACTGTAAACGGACATCACAGTCACCACCCGCTAACCTCTGACTGCATAAATCCTGTGAGAAAAAGACAGATTAGCACCACCATTTCACTTTAATACTTGATATCTGAATCACTGACTCAGAATTCAGTCTGACTAGCCGAGTGACACAAATCACACATTTTAGCTTTAAATACACTTTTAAATACACTTATTGTGTATTCCTGAAATGTATAAACTTTTACTTGATGGGAGATGTTTTGTTTTCACAAATAGGCATAAAAATTACAGCAGCCACACTGATCTCAATATATCAGTCATGCTCTAACACTACACACAAATGATAAACAGAATAGGCACAACAGATACAATACACATAAAACGTGTGTAAAGGTGTAGATAATGCGTGCAAGTTACTTACTTGACTAGTTATCCTGTAAATATGGTTTTATGTAGTTTTGTACTTATTACCCAGATGTTACTAATGTATATCAAACCTAACATTAACACAACCACGCTGTCTCCACGCATATGTCAGCCCATATAAAGTAAATAACCACGCCCCCAGGAGGGTGCACAGCTCATGAATGGAGTATAAAGCGATTCCCCAAATGCTCTCTGACGCACGCACGCACACACCACGCGACCGTTTCTTCTACTTTCTCGCGCTGGGAGTGAATAACTGCGTGGAGAAAAACATTCAAATAACGTACATGACACACTTTAAAACGAAATATCCCCATTCACTGAAACTACGAAAAAGTACACATGCACTTGCAATACAAATGCTATATGGCTGAACTCGATTCCGCAAAATAAATTAAAACCAGTTCGCTCTATCGAACGCGCGTCAGCGTGTGATCTTGCACTATAGCGCAGCAGAGCCACGCACTTAAATACTCCACCGCAAACCGAGCCTGACAGACAGCAACTCAGCCAATGAGAAGGCAGGAGTTTTCATAAGGCCCACTAGGCAGCCAATAGCGAGCTCGAAACGAAGGCCTGTGCTCAGTATCACCACCGCCCCCTCACTGAATAGGTATCCAGCGGGCTGCCTGCGCTGACCCCACCGAACTGATCGATATGATCAAATCATCCCGATTAATGCAGAAATAATCATGAGTGTTTATCTAGTATTTATGTTTAAATTTTACCTTGCTGTTTCACTGAACAGTCAGAAACATGGCAGCGACCACATGTGTAAACAACCCATGACTGAGTTCCTCAACACTTTACATGCACCAAACTAACGCTTAAAATAAACACTTATGACTAATAAACATGAAAACGACCGCCATGTGAATCAGTTACTACTCAACATATATATGTTACTGCCAACAGCAAGTTTTAAACACCCATTTCCGTCTCTGCAAGTAGAAGTGCTTACTGGGAAATGTAGTATGAGACTCTTTTGTTGTCCACGAGCAAAAATCCATGACATTTTAATTTACTTTTACCTCACAACACTGCGAGCGATCATGTATAGGTCTTTAAGTTGTTGTGTTGCTGGCAGTTATAACAATAACAACAACAACAATAATAATGCAAACATTATACAACATCGAAGACCATTAATGTTATTACTGACTTTGAGAGAGTGTAAGAAGTCGACCAGAAAATATTACCTGTGAATCGTCGAGCATGCGCAGAGTTGCAGTGAGCGCGCGCTTAACGGTCGCCTCATCTTGTCGGAGTCGTTTCGTCTTTTATGTTTTCATCTTTTTGCAGAATTTTCCCCCATTCATCTTCTTACTGACTGAAAAACACCAGAATGGACACAAAAAACCGTAAGTCAAATCTGTGGTGATGGTTGTCAGGATTGAATATATTCTTCATTGTTCATCAGTTGTCAGATTTCTGTGAGGTACTTGTCGTTAAGTAGTTTTGTGGTTTAATGTTTACAGTTAGAGGATATTGTTTAATCTCTGAGGAAACTGATATTAATTGTGTGAATACAGCTTGTCGTGTGCTATAATGACACACTGTCATGTTTTTTTAAGTGAAACAATCAAATTGAGTTTAGACTGTATGTAAAAACACTACATCATACAGTATGTCTCTGTCTGTGTTTCGCTGTGTGTGTGTTTACAGGGCAGAGGGAGAAAGTGAAGTTTACTCCACCATCAGCCCATAAAGGAAGAAGATCGGTGAATCCCCAAAACAGGATGAGTGAAGAACTGATAGAAACAGAAAAATCAGAGCAGGACAGAAAGAGTGCAAACCATCACTGCAAGCCAGTGATTGAACAGGAAAGAGAGAGAAACAGAGAAGACAGAAAGGTTATATAGAACAGAACACACCTAAAACACACAGACGGCAGTAAAAGGCCTCACACTCAGTATCAGCTGAATGGAAATGACTGCAAGCATTTGATGTTCTGAGGGGATTATTAATATTATTACATAAACCATGATCTTCTGCTCATGTGTGCAACGTCTAACAGTCATTAACACAGTCATTAACACTACAGAATCACTGGACACCTGCATATCAGCTCAAATTCTGTAGCTCTTTTGATTAAAGTGCATACGTGCCTGTACGGTATGATTAATCCCGTTTACTGCGTTAAAGTTATTTCAATTAATAGCATTGTTTCATGAACATAGGATTTGTGTTTTGAGCTCCAGCTTAGCAACTACAGTATTACTATAACTGCAAAAGGTGTGCATGTAAATGCAGCTTTTGTGTGTGTTCAACAGATATGCGGCTCAGTACTGGATACTGCAGATCTAATGGGTAAGTGACTGTACAATACACAAACAGCTTCAATAATACACTTTCCTTCAAAGGTTTGGAGTCACTGAGATATTTTTGGTTCTGTTCATCAAGGTCATCAATGCCATAAACGTTTAATGTTTAAAACATGTTGCAAATTATGGTTTTGATTTAAATTTATTTTAAAATTCAGTTTTTATCTATGATGGCAAAACTCTATTTCAATTATCCTTCATAAACATCTGTTTGAGGTGGTGAGCTGTTCAATCATAAAGTCATACAAAATAATATTAATAAGTAATAAAATATCAAAAAGTATTTGTTATGTATGTGTGTTGTGTGTGTAGATAATGCCAGAGCTGTGCTGATAGAAATGGAGCAGTTGAGGGCCAGTATACATGAAGACAGAAGGTATGTGTGTCTTAAATGTGTCCTCACATGTACACACACTTCAATGTTTTAATATAAGAATACACAAGTTCTAAACCTCTTATGATTGACACTGTGGTAACCATAGCAACATCTCATTCAATATACATACTAACAACTTAGTACCAGAGATGTGTTCATCTAGTAATTATTAATAAAGTGTGTATGTGTAGTGTTTGTAAACAGCACGCTCTCTCTATAGAGTGTAGACAGTCAGAACAGGAACTAACGTGTGTTTCACAGCAGTGTGGATGTGTGTGGCATTATATTCTGAGTGTCAGTGTGTGAGACGAGTGACAGAGTGTTTCCCTGCAGAAGAAATCAGAGCAAAAACACACACACCACAGACAGGAAGAAGAACATCATACAGGAAAGAGGAAGTGAAGATATAGATGAGGAGGATGACAGTGAACCTTATCAATGTGTGTGTGTGTGTGTGTGTGTGTGTGTTTCAGGTCAGTGGATGGTTCAGTGCAGTAATGCTGATTTTTTTGTGTGTGTGTTGTAGGTCAGTGGATGGTTCAGTGCAGTAATGCTGACTGTATGAAGTGGAGGAGTTTGGATAAAGATAAAGATCCATCAATGCTGCCAGATATTTGGACCTGTGATCAAAGCTCAGGTGAGATTATGAGTGAGACAATATTGCCAGTGAAAGTGTGTGTTATGAAGTAGTTGATATACATCATACATGTAATCAGATTGTCTAGGACAGGACGTGATGCCCACGGTGACAGAGGGCACCAGTACAGCTGCAGCTACTGTGTTTTAACATGTCAGTCAGACTGTGTGTGTGTTGTAGATCCTGTTGTGAACAGTTGTGGAGTACCCGAGATCCAGTATACACAGCTGAAGTGGGCGTACAGCAGTCTGGTACCCGGATCACTGGTGTGGGCCAAACAGAACCGATATCCCTGGTAATATGCACAAAACACACACCTGGGATAACACATGCCATTGATTTGTGTTTGTAATGCTCAGTGTGTGTGTGTGTGTATGTGCAGGTGGCCTGCTATTGTAGAGGAAGATCCAGGTGTACAAAACCACCTCTTGTTTCGCCAGGAATCTGATGTCATTCCTGTAAGACAAACACACTCGGAGGTCATAGTATAAGGCATCAAAGGAAGTGAGAACTATGTGAATGTCAATTGAGTAAACAGCTTTTAGGGCCACTGCAGAGATGTGTGTGTTTGTTTTACAGTGGAAGTGTCACGTGACGTACATGGGGACCCCAGTGTCTCGTGCCTGGCTGCCGGTCAACAGAGTGAAGACATATGCTGATCTGTTGGAAGACACTGTTATTAATGTATACACACATTCTCTGAGTGTTTATCTGATTTCCTGCTCCAGTACAGAAGTGTGTCCATTCTCCTTTGATTGACAGCTTGTCATCTGAGAGCTGCTGTGACTGACAGTTTTTTCTGTCACACCACATTCCATGACCAAAGAAATGTGCTGTGTTCCAAAAACTGTACTGGACAACCAGTCTGTCACATACATTGAGAGAGCCACTCTTACTGTGAACATCATCACTCATACAGAACAACAAATAACATGTCAGGAACCAGATCTGCTAGCAGAACCATCACATTTACATTTAGGCATTTAGCAGACGCTTTTATCCAAAGCGACTTAAAAATGAAAGAACAACAGAAACAGTAAATCAACGAAAAAAGGCAACAGTATGGAAGCGTTGTGCCAGTTTCCCTAGCCCAGCATAGACTAATTTACAAGTGCAATTGTTTTCCCTTCCCTTTCCCTTTTTTTTAATGGAAAGAAAGGAAGAAGGAAAGAGAGAAAGAAAGATAATTTACTTGCACATTGTAATCACTCCAGCACCCTTGAACTATGACAATATTACACAACCTCACTATTCTTATTGTGTTAATATAACTGTAGGCGACAGGGGGGAGGTTCAGGAAGAGGCTGCAGGGAGCCATCTGTATGGCCAGGACAGCCACCAGTCTCACTTTACAGGTAAAAACGTGTGATTGTCCTTCTGGTCACTAGAGGGAGTGTGTCAGTCAGATCCTGCCTCATAACCAGAGGTTGCGCTACAGATAAAAATTACAGATGGCAACAAACCAAACATGTCTAAATGTAGCAATGAATTTATATTTGAATGTATAAAGCAGAATATACAGCTGGAATATTTCAATCTGAGCATCAGTATTCCAGTGCTGTCTTTGGCAGAATTGACAGGTCTGTGTGTGTGTCTGTCAGATGAGATTGATTTCATTCGGTTTCTGGAGTCGCTGGACAGATTGTAACGTTTCAAAGGACAGTGATGTTGCAGGTACACAAACTCTTATTTTAGCCTACTTTGAGTTCAAACACCTCAGCCATTCTCATCTGTCTAACTGGCCATCTTACTCTGAATGAGTAAGAGTGATTACTGAACTAACATCTGTTGAGGAAACTCTTTTAAAAGTACTACAATAATGTTTAATTGGAAACAGAATCTTTAAATTCTTTATGATTTTTGTCGTTATTTAAAAGCCAGAAGGCTGTACTATATTTCGTCTGTGTGCAGAGGTTTTGGGGTTGTTCTTTAAGGAGTCTGGAATCAGGTCTCAGCTGTCCACAGTCAGTGATAAGGTCAAACACACTCCACATCATCACACAACAGTTTACTCTTTAGCTTCACAAAACAGCTCTTTAAAAATATATTGGTTTGTATGTGTTTCAGGATTTAAATGTCATGATGCAGAAGACACCGGTGAAAAAACGTATGTGAACATAAGCCAGATGAAGTACATTTGTACCATGAAACAGTTTGTTTCAAAGAAAAAAACTTACACCCCTCAGTGAGTAAAGCCAAAGTTGAGACACATTCCCAGAATGTCTTTTAACTAACTTACCTCTAGAATTTTGGAATGGGTCTCTGGAAATGTTGATAATAAACGTGTCTGAGATGTTAATCTGATGCATAATGGACATGTTTCTACATATCATGTGGTGGGGGTTGACATTTCCTGCTCAGCTGTGGATGGACAGAAGATGAGAACTAGAGATAATAACATTATATCCTGTCCACTCGTCTGTCTGACAGGCCTAAAAAAACTTGGTGACAGACAAACTGGTGTGAGGAGACAGAAGCTCCTAAAGGACAGACAGACAGGTGAGCAGCACAAAGTATTACTCTCGATGTGTGTCTGAATGTTTCAGCTTTACTGAGATGGTAAATGACTGTTATTCATACCAGATGTTCATAAATATACTGTACACACACAGCAGTATTAACATTGATCTTGACCTCTGACAGAGAGAGCAGGAGAGATGGAGGAGAAACCAGACGACATGTTTGCTCCTGTGGAGAACACTGATGATGAGGACTAGAACACACAGTCAGTGAGAGAGATGAAGAGCTTTAGAGAGAACACACACATGAACACACTTAAAGTAAAAACATGTCTAAGCCTAACGTTTAGATCACACAGAAAACACAGTGTCAGTTGCCTGTGTTAAATTGTTTTGTGTTTAGGTGATAGTTGACTGTTTAAGCTTTCTTGGTTGTGTTAGTTTACAGTGTTTAATTGTTTTGTGTGTTTAGGTGTTAGCTGACTGTGTCACAGTTGTGTGTTTTATATATTCATCAGTTTGATGTGAACTCTGAATTCCTCAATTCCTGTTACTAATTAGAGTCAGATTTAATAAAGTTATGCAGATGAAAGGGGTTATTTTGTCAGCACTGATTTACTGTTGTTCATATGCTGTGAAGTCCCTCCCTCACCCAGACAAACACACACACACACTGGTTTGGCTTTGCTGGTCCATTGTTCAGATATCCTGTTTTCTAACCTCATATCTGTGAAAATGTGTGTGTGTGTGCCTCTGTTAGCGTACAGGTTTTGCTATATTTCTGTCATTTTATTCTGAAAATAAAGTAAAAAATGTAACCCATTCAAAAAATAACTTTCTGACTACCTGAATAAATGGCCCTTTGTGTGAGGGTTAGATTCATGAGTATCAGTCATTACAATCATACTATTAAACCTGTTTATGTGAGAGGTCCTCACTCCCCATACAGTGTCAATGGTCTGAGTGTGTGACTTTAACTGTAGATTGAGTTATTAGCGTGGTGTGAGAAACTGTATTGTGTGTGTGTTGTGACGAATTTGTACCCAAAAGTGAACAAAACCTGACAAATCTTCTTAAAACCTCTTTTTAGGAAGGCCCTTTTTGTAAAAATGCTATAGAAATATAGTAAAAAAATTTTTGTAAAAATGCAGAAGGTTTTGGGTTAGGGTTAGATAGTGTTTATAGCTATTTATAAAAGCAAGTCTATGGAATGTCCCCATCTAGATAAATAAATGTGTGGGTACTACCCACAAGGATGGTAAAAATCACACACATTGTGGGGACCAGACATAAAAAATGATGCATTTTATAAAAATGCAAAAAGGTTTTTTGTGATGTTTAGGGGTCGTTTATGTCTATAGAAAGTCCCCACAAAGCACAGAAACCTATCGTATGTGTGTGAGAGAGGAAGTGAGCATTGTTCCAGCAGAGAGAGATTGAGGAAAACACATATCCTGAGAACGTCCAGCAGAATCTGAGAGGGAATGATCAGAGACACAGAGGACAGAAGAGCAGCGTTGAAGCTGGACCACAGAGCGCCAGACTGCTGGTGAGTTCAGATCTGTCATGCACTCATACAGCTGATCTGTGTTATACAGTCACAGTGAGAGGAGTCAGGTCAACAGATTGAAGCCCTGAGAAAAAATCATTCTGCCCACCGACAGACACAGTGACAAAGACTGAAATACAGCACTTACACACTTGATGTCTCTCACAGCGCTCATCGTGGGGTCAATCTGAGGTATGAATGTAAACAATAACAATAAAAAATACAATGATTCACTATTCAAGGTTTGAACAAAACTAATCAAGTCCACTGGTTATTAAATGTTCTTATGGCAGGTTCATATCAATATCAACGACATTTTTAAATAAACATGTTTTAATTCAACATATTTCTACTATAAGTATTTTGATGTTGATAAACTGACAGCTCGCGCGCGTTCCAGGCGAGCTCGTGCCCGCGGCGCTTATTGTTCATTGTTTGGGGGGTGATGATGGACTGTATGTGCTGACATCACATCAGATCACTGACTCCCGGGTCACGGTGATGATGCGGGTGTGAAAGTGACTTTCTGCGCAGGTGGGTTTGTGTCGGTGGTACTGTGGTGAAAATGTTTCTAACATGATCTCTAGCCCTGTATGTATGGTGCAGATATCATCATCCTGGCTTTGTCTTCTGTGTTTTGTGTCGTTTTTAGCTCGGTTCAGATTTGCATTTCAATCTGTTCGTTTGTCTGTTGTTATAAATCACATTTATACCGGCACTGGAATAAAGGCACGCGCAGGAAAGCGCGTTCACGAAGACAATGACAGGGATTTATTTCATTTTCCTGCCTCTGATTGATGTGATTGTTTATTTCTAACAGCGGTTCACATTTGATCGATATGATTGTGTTTTGATTCCCAACAGCTACAGCTCATATCGCCATTGATGGTCGTGCCGCACGAGCCGCGAATGTTGCGTCATTATAGCGGCATGATTGCGAACCAGAGTAACAGTTTATATTTTTCATGGTTTTACAGTAAAGGGTTCGGGTGGTGTGTTTGGGTTGAAGACGTCTGGCTCGAGGTTGGTTTCAGCGCGAGCTCTTTGTGCCTCTCTCGCCCTACTTTCCACTGCGCGTGCACGTGTGCGATCTCTGAGTGCGATCAGACAAAAGACCCGCAGAATGACAGATGACATTCACACATTGTTAATAAGAAATAAATATGGTGTTACTTTCGAATATTCTTAAACATAATAACAACCAGATAGGGGACAGTTACATGGGCTGTATTTCAGTAACTTTAAGGTGTGGAGTCTAAGCAGTGGTTTTAAACAATTCAAAAACTCCTAAATAAAGATAGATTGAAATGAGATCCTAAAACAGAATATGATGATAACAGCTGTCAGGCTTTAAGTGATGACTGTAAACTCACACTAGCACACTGCAGCAACTATGAGTCCAGATTCAACTGTTCTCAGGACAGGTGTCAGGTCAGGGCAAGTTGTTTTAAATGTTTCCAATTTATAGAATTGATTACAATATTTATTGACCCAAACAATGGTTTGATTTTTTCATCTTTTTAACTTTTGATTTAAAATCCTGATTTCCTCCTATATGTCTAAAAAGCCATTCTGTATTTTCAAAGGTTACTGCATAAGGAATTCACTGCATATTAGAATCCTCTTTTGTTTGTCTGTTACAAATGTTGCATTTAATACATAAAACATTTAAGGGATAAATATGTAGGAAATTGGATCAGGAAAAACTGAAAAACATACACATGCTGCTCTGACTAAATTCAACAATCCAGACAGATTGAAGTAAATTCAGATTCAGGAGCCGATTTGTCTGATAGACGCGTGAATGCTGATGATCTTCAGTCACTAACTTCAATCTGTCGTGTTGTTTTTATCTGTGTAGGTGTTAAGTGTGTGTGTTAGCGGACAGCATGGCTCCTCGTCCATCATCAGGAGAGTTATGGGGGCTTCACCTGATGCCTCCGCGTATCCTGGTGGACTGCTGTCTACCCAATGGCATCCTGGTCAATCTGGAGTGCCTGAGAGAAGCACCACTGACCAGCATAAAACAGCAGCTGTTCAGCGAGGCCCGCAAATACCCCCTGTACCACCTGCTGCAGGTAAATACCCTTCTCAATACCCTCTCTAACACCTACATTGTTAAACGTTTGCTCGTAGCTGTCCGTTAGCTGATTTGTTTAGTCGTAACGTCTCTGAATTTAATGACAGGAAGAGTCATGCTACATCTTTGTGGGTGTGACACAGGAAGCAGAGAGAGAGGAGTTCTATGATGAAACTAGACGCCTGTGTGACCTACGACTCTTCCACCCCATTCTGAAGGTCATTGAGCCACTAGGAAACCGGGAGGAGAAAATACTCAACAGGGAGATTGGTCAGTGTGTGTGTTCTGAACAGTAATCACATAACTCATTACTTTAGTATGAATTTGATGATGAATTAATGTTCAAAACCTACATGAAGGACAGACTCCGGTGAGTGGCTATAATACTGTATATAACATAATAAACGTTTACTGCTGGAGAAAAAAACATTGTCGGACAGCCTTCAAAAAAGAAAGATGCTTAAAAAATATTTTATAAATATAGTTTGTAAACAAAACATTTCCGGATGTCAAATTAGTGTTAAAAAAATTGGTTCTAAAAATATATAAAAAAGAGCTATTCCTTAACACATTATAGGAAGATTTTAGACTTCACTCTTTCAGTTTACACTGTGTTCAGGTTTTGCTATAGAAATGTCCTCTGATACGGTTTACACTGCGTTCAGGTTTTGCTATAGGAATGCCCATCTGTGAGTTTGAGCTGGTGAAGGACCAGGAGGTACAGGATTTCCGCCGGAACATTCTAAGCGTGTGCAGGGAGGCCGTGGAGGAGCGGGAGGGGGGCGGAGCTCACACACAGGCGCTGTACGTTTACCCCCCAAATGTGGAGTCATCACCTGACCTCCCACAACACATCTACAGCAAACTAGACAAAGGTCAGATTTCACTGTGTCCTACTGTATGTTGAGTTCTCACTGCACATGAAACCACAACTTATTATTGTCTGTAACTATAGACAAGATCTACTCTTCCCTCCATGTGAACGGTGAACACATCTACAGCAGAGGGCTGAAAAGCACAAATGTAAAGCGATCGTTAGATTTTTATTGTAAACATTTTTCCTGTTTTAACACAGTTAAAATGATTAATTTCCAGCATCCCACAAAATGTTCCATTTAAGTATCATTTGTCTGTTTCTGCAGGTCGTTTGATTGTGACTATCTGGGTGATTGTGTCTCCGTCAAACTCAAAGCAGAAGTACACACTAAAGATTGCACACGATTCACTCCCAGAGCAGCTGATCGCAGAAGCCATTCGTAAGAAAACACGCAGCATGCATCTGTCTGCGCAGCAGCTGCGTCTGTGTGTGCAAGAGTATCAGGGCCAGTACATGCTGAAAGTGTGTGGATGTGATGAGTACTTCCTAGAGAAATATCCTCTCAGCCAGTACAAGGTGCGTAGAAACCTGCTTCTCTCTACTTTAGTACAATGGCTGTCTAATGTTATCACATTAAAACAGAACCGATGTGTATTTATCAGCTTTTACAAGAACTACAAAGTCTATAGTGTCTGCTTTATAATATTAGTTTCTCAGTTATAATGTTTAACTCAAGTCATAACAGCGTGTTAAATGGTCAATAACAACCTTCAGTCTCTGTACAAAGCTCTGACAGATTTATAAAAACCTCAGCGTTCAGACTGGTGTGTGTGTGTGTCTGTATGTAGTATATCAGGAGTTGTATCACTCTGGGGCGTCTCCCTCACCTGATGCTGGTCAGTAAGGACAGTCTGTACAGCCAACTTCCTGCTAGTGGTTTCATGGCTCCGTCCTACAGTCGCCGCACGCCTCAGCCCAGCCCATGTCCTGGGGGGGGGGACCCGGGGTCGTCACGCTCGCTTTGGGCCTTTAACACACACCTGAGAGTCAGACTGCTGTGTGCCACATACGTCAACGTCAACATCAGAGACATAGACAAGGTGAGACAGGCGGACAGACAGACAGACTTACAGACAAACAGAAAGACAGACAGACAGAAAGATGGACAGACAAACAGACAGACAAACAGATGGACAGACAGGTAACAGACAAGTGGACAGACAGACCGCTGATGAGCAGTGAAGCAGGATCTATGTGTGTGTGTGTGTGTGTGTGTCAGATTTATGTCAGGACGGGTATATATCATGGAGGAGAACCGCTGTGTGACAACGTCAATACTCAGAGAGTCCCCTGCTCAAACCCAAGGTAACACACCTCCACACACACGTTTACTTACAGTATCTATAAGGAGACATTCAATAGACTATTGAACAAACCATTGTTTTTATACACAGCTAGTTATAAACAATATAACCTACCTCTAACCCAAACTTTAACCCTAACAGAAAACTAAAGTACATTTTTACAATTTACAAAAACTTCCCTAAAAGGACATCCACAAAAGGAGGTCAAATTGTCTTCAACATATGGTTAAGTTGAACATACACATGAACAACGTATGGTTAAGTTAAACATACACATGAACAACGTATGGTTAAGTTAAACATACACATGAACAACGTATGGTTAAGTTAAACATACACCTGAACAACGTATGGTTAAGTTAAACATACACATGAACAACGTATGGTTAAGTTAAACATACACATGAACAACGTATGGTTAAGTTAAACATACACATGAACAACGTATGGTTAAGTTAAACATACACATTAACAACGTATGGTTAAGTTAAACATACACATGAACAACGTATGGTTAAGTTAAACATACACATGAACAACGTATGGTTAAGTTGAACATCCCCCCCAACATACATTTACACACACAAATATGAAACAAATATTTACACTATATCTGCTGTACACAAAGAAGCAAAATTAACATGTTAACGCTAGAATTCCTAACTCTTATTGAGGAATAAACTCATTAAGACTAAACTCATCAAAACTATGAAATAACACAAATGTAACTTTGGGAATTATGTTATGACTAAAGAAATGTGTAAATAAATTAAACTAGGTTATATTTTAATATAATAAATGTGTCACTCTTTGCCTAGAATAAAAAAAAAAGTTTTTAACTCAGTTTCTTGAGGAATATACATAACCTAACCCTATGTATGTATATTTATATGTATATATACTGTGTATGTGTGTATATACATGTGTGTGTGTTTATATATATATTACATTTACATTTATTCATTTGGCAGACACTTTTATCCAAAGCAACTTAGTATTAAGTGAATTCATTCATTTAGTGAATTCAAGGTATACATTTTTATCAGTACTTGTGTTCCCTGGGATCGAACCCACACATATATATATGCGCAATAACGCAATTCTCTACCAGTTGAGCTACAGGAATATATATATATATATATATATATATATATATATATATATATGTGTGTGTATATATGTTTGGAAACACTTGACTGAAATGTTTCTTCTTAAATCTTAAAAAACTGTGTTTCTGTCTGTCAGGTGGAATGAATGGTTATCATATGACATTTATCTGACTGATGTCCCTCGTTCTGCTCGTCTCTGTCTATCTATCTGCTCTGTCAAGGGTCGCAAGGGTGCGAAAGAGGTGAACTTTGACCTTTGAATATGTTTCATAATTGACATATAATCATTTAGCAGAAGCTTTTATCCAGAGCGACTTACAAATGAGGAACCAGAGTACATGCCAAAGCCGAGTGTGAGATGGACGTTACAGTAGGTCAGAGGTCATCGAACATTAGCATGCAAACATCTAAAGAAAACAGAGACATTTTGATTTCAATAACAGTTCCTTATAGCAAGTGGTGTTGTTTACATTTTTGGATCTGGCAGACACTTTTATCCAAAGTGACTTAAAGTACATTCAGGTATACATTTTATGAGTATGTGTATTCTCTGTTAATCCCACAATCTCTACACAATACTCTACCAATGGAGCTACAGGCACATTGTATATGCGTATAGTGCATCTAATCTATTATTCTTATTGGTCAAAATTCCTGCTTTATTGAACTGTACATGAGGGTCTGAGGGTGTAATTGTCTCCACTTTGCTGCTGGCCGCTTACGTCATTAACAATTAACAAACATTTTGTTTTGAAGAAAAGCAGTTTCACAAATACACTGTCTAATAGATTTATTATTTATGCCGTGTAGTGATTTTCATTTGATTGTACAGCCCATACTATAAGAATATTATAGATACAGCTTACTTGAATTTGCAGCTTTACTCACAAACTACAATTTCTGTTTGTCAATAAGGTGGGAACCAGACCCATTATAAAACTAAATATATAAATATATATACTCGCATTAATTAATTAATTGAAAAATGTACTATTCAAGTAATAATAGGAGGTGTTTGTTGTTGTAATGATGTGTGGTTTTTCTGTGCTCTGGTACAGTTAGCTGTCACACTACATGCAAACTTCGCACAAGCCCAGTCGAACTGTGCTCTGGTCCACCTCTTTAAACGGTTAAACATCACACTGGTCACACGAACTAAGCTTTAGGGGTCAAACGTGCCCAGGCACCATCAATGTGTTGTGCCTGCTTAAAACAAAGAAGAGGTTACTTTAAATAAATAAATCACATGTTAGGCATGTGTCGACTGAAGAATAATCAAGCATGTGTGCGCAGGAACACTGTCCTCTGGCCTGGGGAAACATCAATCTCTTTGACTATAAAGACACACTGGTGAGCGGTAAGGTCACTCTGGGTTTGTGGCCGGTCCCTCACGGTCTGGAGGATCTGCTCAATCCAATCGGAGTCTCGGGATCAAACTCAAACAAGGTGTAGGCCAGTAAAACAGTTATAAAGTGTTAAACTGTATAATGTGACTTTGCTTCAGTATGTGAGTGTTGTGTGTGTGTGTGTGTGTCAGGAAACACCGTGTGTGGAGCTGGAGTTTCCCTGGTTTAATCAGACCGTCGTGTTTCCTGACGAACAGCAGATAGAGGAACATGCCAACTGGATCATCTCTCGTGAGCTGGGCTACAGCTACTGCCTGGGACTGGTACACTCACACAACACACACACACCATATGAATGAATTCAGAATGTTCAGACTATAAAATGTTACAACCTTCTCTGGCCCATCAGAGCAGTCGTCTGGCGTGTGACAGCACAATATCGCAGGCAGATGCAGAACAGCTGCGAGCTCTGTGCAGTCGAGACCCGCTGTATGAACTGTCAGAACAAGAGAAAGACTTCCTGTGGAGACATCGGTACACACACACGTTGGCATATGTGGTTTATGATATGATGTTATCATAGATTTAAAGGCTTTTATACTGTGCAAACTGTATATTCTATCCCCTAAACCTAACCCTCACTGAAAACCTTTGGCATTTTTTAATTAACAAAAATGAACCATTTAGTATGTTTTTAAACAATACCACATAAAAACTACGTAAACCACATATTCAAACCTTATCACACACATGCAAACATGCACACACTGCCATACAAAAACAAAACAGTAGATATAACAACAGTTCACTGCCTTCACAAGTCTGATGTTACTGAGGAGCATGTGTGACCTCAGATCTCCTGTGAGCTCCACAGTCTCCATCCTGCAGAAAACACACACTTATCATCCGACTGCTGTTTCCTCTTTCAGCCATTACTGTGTGAATATTCCAGAAAGTCTTCCCAAACTTCTGCTGTCGATCAAGTGGAACTCACGGGATGAGGTGTCGCAGGTGCTTGAGAGAAGATCTGCCAACTTCAGTCTCACTTAACACCCCACAAACTCTTTAGTGCCAAAGTGTTTACAGCAGCTGCTTACACACACAACATATTCAGTTCAAATCAAATGTATTTATAGAGCACTTTCGTACAGTGTTGCATTGTTTAAAACAGCTTTACATTTAAGAGAAACACACAAAACAGCATACAAAACAGCATGAATACAGCATACATGGTATTATTGCAAATGTTATTGTTTACTATAGAATATTGGTATATTAGTAAAACTAATTACATACACAACACAAGCCTGTCTCTACTTAAAAATAATGGAATAACACATTGTAAGATAATTCTGTGTAGATCTACTGCCTGCTGAAGGACTGGCCACTCATGGAGCCTGAATCTGCTCTGGAGCTTTTGGACTGTAATTTTCCAGATCCGATGGTTCGAGAGTTTGCACTGCGCTGCCTCATTCAGGGTCTCACAGATGACAAACTCAGTCAGTACCTGCTGCAGCTTGTACAGGTGTGTTTCTTTCTCTCTTTGTTTGAGAGTGTGCCAAGTATAGTGAGGGTTAGATTTAGGGGTAGGGAGAGTGTAGGGGGATAGAATATACCGCTTATACAGTCTTTGTCTATAAAACATAAAACATGAAAACCCAATGTGTGTGTGTCCAGTCGTAGTTCTGACCATTACATCATGTATTTTAGGTGCTGAAATATGAGATGTATCTGGACAATCCATTGGCTCGTTTCCTGATAAAGAAAGCTCTGACCAATCAGAGAATTGGACATTTCTTCTTCTGGCATCTGAAGTGAGTCTGAATGTTTCTGTGCTTGAATATGTGAATCTTGTTATAAGAACCAACAAGCTAGTTGACAAAGCTACATTTACAAGCAGGAATAGTTCTGATTTGAGGAACAGGGTGCACAGTAGGAGACACCCTGTTATTTTTATGTACAACGTGAAATGATGTGAAACATCTGAGCATTAGGAATTGATTAGGTGTCTGTGATACAGGTGTGTTTTCAATTATTTTATAAAGGCTGTGATGGTCTCAGCAGATCGGGTGGGGGCTGACAGCTCTTTCCTCTAGAGAGGAACAGAATAATGATTGTCTTTAGAGAGAGATCTGATATCTCATTGTGAAGGAACCATTAGATATCTCTGGTTTACAGAACTTAGTTGGTGGCACTTATTGAAAACAAAACACACTGTGGGTAAATTTAATTGTCATAAAAATGTGTGTGTCTGTATGTATGTAATGCGTGTCTGTGTGTGTGTGTTTAGGTCTGAGATGCATAATAAAACAGTGTCTCGGAGGTTCGGGCTGCTGCTGGAGGCCTTCTGTCGGGCGTGTGGGATGTACCTCAAACATTTGAACAGGCAGGTGGAGGCCATGGACAAACTGGTGAACCTCACTGACACACTCAAGCAGGAGAAGAAAGACGAGACACAGAAGGTGAGTTTGAGCTGCAGAGGGCAATGTGACTCAGTGTGACTCAGTGTGAACTGCAGATTAAAATCTCCAGACATGAAATTTAAAGTAGGATTGTGTGTGTGTGGTGTGTGTGGTCAAACCTGTCCTGAGGACATTATGAATGTTCGACTCCAATAGATCTGAAGTTCAGATGTGAGAAATCACCAGATCTGAATGTGAATTACTGGACAAAGAAGGTTCATCCGGTGATTTCTCACATTTATTCTTCAGTTAGAGACTCTGAACACACAAAAAAGTGAGTGTGTTTTTACATTCAAAGCAGAAGGAGACTTTGAGAACTGAAAATGTTCTGCATGTGTTTATTCTTCACACACCTGAGCGCAGTCTCACGTGTCCGGACGTTTGATTGAGAGGGTCCACAATTCAACTGCTCTGTCCTAGAACTGCCCACGTAGATTCAGGTGTAAGGTGGGCAATGTTCAGTCATAGCTTCAGATGCTCAGCAGAGTCCTGCTAATCACAGACTAAAGTTTACATGAGACTGCCGCACAAAAACACAATCCACTCGATCAAAGCTGCATATAATTGGTAAATGAAGCTAATTCTGCATTGGGATTGGCTGTTACAGACCCAGATGAAGTTCTTAGTGGAGCACATGTCCCGCCCAGATTATATGGAGGCACTGCAAGGGTTTGTTTCCCCTCTAAACCCTGTACACCAGCTCGGAAATCTCAGGTACACACACACTCACATGGCTGTGGGATGAGCATTATTTGAGAGTGACAGATCTGTGTGTGTGTGTTAGGTTGGAGGAGTGTCGTATCATGTCTTCAGCCAAGAGACCTCTGTGGTTAAACTGGGAGAATCCAGATATCATGAGCGAGCTGCTCTTCACCAATAATGAGATCATCTTTAAAAACGGAGATGGTGAGCATTTAGTGGTTATAGTAACTGTTACTATGAGTCGAATGCTGTGCTGACCAATCAGCATCCAGGACCGGAACTGTACCTTATTTGTGTTGTAGATCTACGACAGGACATGCTGACGCTCCAGATTATTAAAATCATGGAGAACATCTGGCAAAATCAGGGTCTGGACCTGCGGTCAGTCACGTCAGCCAATTACAGCTCATTACTGGCTCACACCAAGCAATCACAACTGACTACTAACATACAACAGCCAATCACAACTCAATACTCACCATTCTTCACATTTGTCTGTAGGATGCTGCCGTACGGCTGTCTGTCTATCGGGGACTGTGTCGGCCTGATTGAAGTTGTTAAGAACTCTCACACCATCATGCAGATCCAGTGTAAAGGTGGACTGAAGGGGGCGCTACAGTTCAACAGCAACACACTGCACCACTGGATCAAAGAGAAGAACAAGGGAGAGGCGTAGGAAACACACAGACACACACTCCTGTAGTTTTTGAACAGATTAAAATAAACTACACCATATACTATTATATGTCATCTTGTTTTAAACCTGCATCACTTCCTGTCTTCTGAGGAACACAGATGTTTCAAATGATCTACAGAGATTCATCTTTTACAGAAGAATAGGTCATAGTGACTATTTCATTTTAAAACAGTTATATTGAATTTACAGGTAGATGGCTTGTTACACATATTCTGAGACATTATTATTTAAAATGTGAATGCTGTTTAACAGCTGAATGTTATTAGTGTACCTTACAAGCACATACTAAGTGCTGCACTCTCTCTTTCTTTCTCTCAAAATGTTTTATTGCCAAAATTGTATTTACAATATTTCCAAAACATTATACAAAGCTATACATAGCAACAAACAGTAATGAGGTGTTAACATAAAATAAGATGCTAGTTAAAGTGTAAAATAAGAAAAGAATGGTAAAATATATGAATATAAAGATGTATGGTAAACATGAAATTATGGACAACAACAAAAAAGACAGTAAATAAATAAATGGTGTGCGTATGTATGTAGTGTCTTTGTACTGGATCAAGGCTGTGGTTTGTTTCTGAGGGTGTTCAGTTGACAAATTAACTTAGCAGCAGCTACCAGGTGACAGTTTTCCCGCAGTAACACTCTCTCTCTCCCACTCAGTTATGACAGGGCCATTGATTTATTCACTCGCTCATGTGCTGGATACTGTGTGGCAACTTTCATTCTGGGCATTGGAGACAGACACAACAGCAATATTATGGTGAAGGAGAACGGACAGGTACTCACTCACGCACTCACGCACGCACTCACTCACGCACTCACTCACGCACTCACTCACGCACTCACTCACGCACTCACGCACGCACTCACT
>JAZGTK010006592.1:0-20614 GCA_036877625.1 Ambastaia sidthimunki | reverse complement strand
ACAAACCTGCAGCGGACTGTGAACTAGAACTTAACAACCAGTCAGCTGTGGTAAGCATAGTGATGTTATCACCTATAGGAAGACAGAATGGGACACATGACAATCTGTACTTAGGCTGGGGCTTATCACTGGAGAAATGGAACAAAACCACAGTCAAGATTACATTATATAAACTGCTTCAGAACTGATTACATTCTTATGGGCTGTTACAGTGAGCCATGAAAATACAGAAAGGTATATTGTTTATATAGTCCATGCATACACTACAAATGTGTTTATATAAAGCTATAGTGCACTAGTTGATACATTTAAGATCTTTAAATACATTTTTGGAAAACAATACAATGATCTTTTTATATACAATATAATTGCAATTAGGAGAAGAAAAATCGAAGTATGTTATTTGCAAAGCAGGTTAACACACTAAATTCACATGTTCGATATTAATTTAATTTAGGAAAATATTTTTAGGCTTGAATAAATTGCACTGTACATAAATGTACAAAAACTATCCCCCGACACAGAAAGCATATCACGTATCCATATGACACAATTTATAGATGTTTAACAGGGATTCAACATTGTAAGTTAACAGCACACAAATGGGAATGTGCAGGTTAAAAAAGCTCAACTGGAGAAAAAAAACGTGTGCTATAGCACTTATAAATCCACAGTAATGTGAGTAAATGGGCCGGGGGAGGCAGGAGAGACGTACCTTCAGTGCCATTTGGTGTCATGGAATTGTTATTTATATGCGAGTTGTCGATGTTGGGACCGTTTGGGGACTCACTGCTTCCACTTACTCGGCTGTGTGGACTAGCTAGATCCTGCATTTCCATAGACCTGAGAGAAAGAGACACGGACATCAGCACTGAGACACTCATATGCCATATAATAATCAATCATTTGAATTATTTCAACATTAATAATGAAATTGTATTTAACAATAAGTCTTAAATATATGGGGTCCAAATGTCTGGGACTTTGGATTATTTAGCATTTTATAATTTAATTTGTAATACAACAATCCAAATTATATTAGCATGATAATTTGAGTGAAAAGTTCATTTTATAAAATTGACAAGAATATGCCAGTTTCATAGTATTTGTATCTTGCTGCTGGCATAAACTCCACAGGTTTGTGCAAAACCTGATGATCCATGTTATCCAGCATAATCTGAGAACGTTTTAAAGAGCATCTTGTGTGCTTCAATAAGAACAAGAAAATCGGACCTTTTGTGCTATTAAGTGAACACGGGCAATTGCACAAATACCTTATTTGATTAGTGACCAACAAACTGGTGCGGAAGCCTAAATATTTCTTATTTCACAACATCATATTTTACTCTTTTAAATTTTAAAAATGCTTAAACTTTGCTTATTTACAGAGTGAAAAAAATGAAATCCCAGATTTTTAATGCGGTGTCAGAGATTTAGAATCCACTGCATTTACGTTTACAATTATATTAATACAATAAAAATATTAAAATACAATATTGTAAACTGCTACTACATTACTTACTGCTTACTAACTTAATAGGGAACAACATAAATCCACAAACAATAAAAAATAACAATAGAACAATTAAAAAAGAGTGCATATATATATATATATATACACACACACATACATACATACATACAGTAATTTAATGATTTAACATTAATTTAATTCATGCATTATAAAAACTAAATTACATTAAACAAGAGCATTCCAGCAGTTCTCCAGAGAAACACACTTAACAACAACATTCCCCTGAGACACATCAAATGACATTTGACACAATTTAACAATTAATGAGACATCTGATGATCGATTTACTTTCTCATTTTAAGCATTAAAAATTAACTACGATTGTCCCAGAAGAACGGACCGCAATTTTCCTGACAACGTTTCCTCTGCGATCGCTGATTTGAAGCATTAACAGGCGAGCTGTGTGATTTTGAGGGCCCTAAACCTCAATGAGAGTGAATGAAGAGTTCACTAAAGCATGCTGTTTGCTCTGGCACGCATCTTAATTGTTTCTTTGTTTATATACCGAGGGCCACGCCACTAAAAACATTATTCTGTTGGCTCCATTGCACACTCACGGGATTTTATTGTTCATAGCAAAGTTCAGGCCAGTGTGTGTGTGTGTGTTTGTGGTCGGATGTATGTTATGGGTGTTTGTATGTGTTGTGAGCTCAGCCACAAAACTAAAACACACTAGTCTCCAGAAAAAACATTATTCCACTAATTATGTTACAAACACAAAGCGCTGTGTATTATTCTGCCACAGTCAATTAAAACGCTTGTGTGCCTGTTATCAACAAACATTTGACTTTTATAACGTACAAAGAGAAGGAAATAAGGAACATTTATCAGCATAGATTATCATACCTCTTTTAAGTAGTTGTTCTTGATCGATTATAAAATATCCGTTACAGATGGTAGCAGTTAAACCAAACGAAAAAGAATCCATGCCAGAGAGAACGACCGTTTCCGTCAGAGAACTGATTTTTTCTAAATTAGGTGCATTGACAGAGACATTTTTCAAATGCACACTTTCCTAAATGAGAGGGTCCTCTTTATTACTGCTTTTCTAACACCTCGCTCTCTCTCTCTCTCTCTCTGTTACTCTATCTTGATTCTTTTACAGCATCAGAAGTTTGTAAAAAGTTCCAGGCAGTTCCTCCTGAAGTCCTGAGCATTTCAGCACTAAGTGCACTGATTATGTTTAGAAAACCACAGCACTTTGCTAAACAAGTAACTCATCTACAGTGATGCTGTTGGCAGCCAATCAGCTCCCTTCTTACCTGGAACTGGATGGGCCTTAATCATCTGTGTCAAATATCACCTTTTTCTATTTCTTTCTCTCTCTCTCTCTCTATCCTTTTTTCCACCTGCCAGGACCCTAAAAACAATATCACTCTTTGTTATTTCAGCCCGGTTCCACTGTGAAGAGCCATCCTTGACACAATAGAAGCTGTCTGAGAAAACATTTTTGTTATTCTCGTGCAGAATAGTAAGAGAGGAGCTGGTGGAACAGAGAGGCACATTGTCTGTAGACTCAACCCCTCCACTGTTGTTTCCTCCTCCCAGGTCGTCCCTCCTCCCTCAGAGAGAGAGAGAGAGAGAGAGAGCAGCCGAATGACGGAAAGGTGATTCATCATTGGTCTACGACAGCTGCAAACTGGATTAGTCCTCCCCCAATCAACATGCAAAGCGGCTTAGCCAAGGTAAGCGGGGGGGCAGGATTTCAGTCTTGGGTGAGCGAGCTGGGGGCGCCTGCTTGAGGTCGCTGCTGCTGTTGCCTCTGGAAGTGGGGGGGGATGTGGTTGAGAGAGATGGTAGTTTGTTGAACAGAAGCTAGTCAAGCATAACACCCCTAGCATCTTCAGAAGATCTTTCTTCTGCAATTGACACTATCTGAAATTTATCTACACTCCCTCTCCAGGCTCACTGACAGTTCCTAATGATGGGGGGGGATTGTGACTTTGCCTGAGGCCTGGTGAGGGGGGACCAGTACAGATACTAGCATTTCTTTCTATACGGCCATCTAGAATAAATACTAAGATGAACATATGTGGCCCCATATGTTTCCTGTGATACAACTGGTGCTATCACTCTTTAGTTGACAATTGCATTCTGCTGTCCACTTTCCCTCCAGCCACATCAACATACGTTAGAAAAACGTTATACCTGTGATGCTACAACCTAATATCAAACCAGGCACAAACCCTGCCGATCGATCTGGGTCACGGTTATTCTGCCTGTCCACCAAAAATGTTAAAAGTCTAAAAAATGAATTTTTGGACTTTCTTCATGAGATGAAGTAACCTGAGCTGTTTGGTCTTGGTGTTTTTGGACCCCCCCCTCCCCTTTTCATCCCACAATGGTGAATTAAATGCTCAAGTTTTAGAATTTCTTCCTTGTCATTTTTTCTTCCTTCTTCTACCATGTCCAGCCATATTAACACACTTTTATATTCTCAGTTTATGTCTTACATAATCCAAAACTTGTGAGCAAAACCTGACGTATAGATGTATTCTTTTTATAGTGCAGTGTAAGTTCTTTCAGTGCAGGAACCTGAGATAAAGATAAAGGGGCAGTGCCCCTTATCCAACAGGTGATTTTCACCAGGTGAACAAGAAAGGCAAGGGAGGGGCCGTGGGGGGCTTTTAAAAACAAAAACCCCGCTAAATATTTATTGTTTAAACAAAAAGACAGACTGCATTCAGCATCTTTGATGTTTTTTATAATCCAACCTGAACTGAACTGCCTTTGATGCTCCCAGAACAAAGAGCTGCTGGAAGTGTCATCAAAAAGCCAAGCATGCTTCACTCACGACTGTTTGCACGGCTTTTTGTTTCGCTTTGCTTATTTCAAGCACAGCGTTTCCATCGGCAAACAACGCCGGGCTTTTAACATTGATCATTATAGTGCACGCGGGCCGTCTGAGCCCACACAATCACCTGAACACTTTAATACTGATGTCAATAACAAGCAGGACTGAAATTATTTGTTTTTTAGTATTTTAAAAACACCTCAGAGTGGCTTCAGAATTTGATTTCCAGAAACAATGCTTCAAGAAATTACAATAAAAGCAGAATATTCATTTACAAAACTAGAAATTCATTGTGGAAGCTTAGCGTTTGTTAACGTTGCTTTTGGGCCACAGTATACGAGATTTTAATTTTATAGGGCAAGACATGTAAATTTCTTTTTTGAATTTTATAGACTATGCAAAACATGTGTTGTAAGTTATTAGTTTTAAAAAACAATGCTTTAATCAAAATAACTTTACAACAACTAATCCCAACTTAAGCTGGGCAGCTGAATCCACATGGTGGCCCAGGAAAAATAAATCCACTTGCAAAGAATGTCGATGTAGACAACAATTGGACACAGATGTGATGAGAATTAGACACAGTTTACAAAATGCTACACTTTGCTTGACTCTGTGAGCATAGACCAAAGAAATACATCCGCCAACAAAACATGTTTAAAAAATGGGCATTTAAAAAAAATGGAAAAGCGTGCCTGAAACACTAAATATAATTAAATATAAATATAAAAAAGTATAAACTTTTAACACATTTTTCTCCCTATAACAGAATAACGGATTTAAAATTGTGAACGTACCAAAATGCTAGTAATACGTTATTAAATTGTGAAATAAAACCAACCCATTCAACATAATCAATATATATTGATACAGCTATACACTTTGTATATGAGGGCAATAAAAAAAGCCATGCACAAACTTAATACATATATATATTTCTCATAAATTACCAAAGCAAATGACATGCATTTATGAACAGAAGCACACTCAGACGCACACACAGAAATATGATCTCTGTTTCATTCTTATTTTCAATTTAAAGAGACAACTTAAAATTTTAGAATTTAGTGTAATTAAAATGTTAATTCTGAGCATGTGTGTTGCGGTTTGTTGATGTACAATTTGTCTCTTCCATTTTGTTCAATCTGACATGGAACTCAAGTGATGGACAGCACAGCTACACGAAATCTGTTAATTCTGAGCTCTTTAGCCCGCAGAATTATTTCCAGAAGTCCATCTGCTCTGACTGTCCATCACAGAAAATTTACGGTACACACCTGATCACACTCTGCCCACCGTAATATCACAGAAAAAAGTACCTTGATAAAGTGTTAACTGTTATTGTAGTACTTTACATGTTCTTGCCATAGCCTTTTAAAAAATACTGTATTACTTTAAAATATGAAGAAGTCGATTTGTAAACACACCTTTAAAATAAAGTAAAAAAAACCAAAACATTTTTAGCAGATCTGGAGTGCTAATGACTAAACAGGTGGACGTAAATTAAAAAAAGTTATTTTTTGCTATTCTAATGCTATTCACTTTTACTGCTTTACTTTAAAAATCACACAGACAAAAGCAAAAAACAAGAATGATACCCAGGTTTAGCTCATCTTCTGCTACCCTTGTTAAGTAAACAAACTCCTTGATTACATGTAAACGAACACAAAGGAATTTGTGAATGTTGAAGAGCCGTGATCAATTGACCCTCTCAGCCCTTATTTCCTGTTCCCTCAGCTACGTTTTCCTGAGACAAACAGTGGCATGTTAACAAAATAACACTGTACTGTATTTAGTAAACAGCTAATCGCCACAAATGGTATCTGCTGTCTCTATATCATAAACAGTAGAGCGCAGTTTCAATTAACCCTGTGTCTTTCACCACACACCATTTCCAACTCGGAAACAGACTCCGGTCGCACATACGCAACGCATTGGGCTTCCGGCAAACGACGGCACAGCGTGGTTCTGAGCACACGGGGGCTTATCAGAAAGAGCTTAATGCAGTCGAACTTTTGCCTTATTAAAACAAATACAGTGCGTAAACACTCCATTTCCAGCAACCCATTATGAGGTAATTAGATAAACAGGGTTATTGTGTGAAAGAACACAGAAAGATGACTAGAGGCTGTATTAAGGCAATCCAGCAAAAACAATACAATTTGGACAATAGCTGCTGCAGGACGCAGTTGTTCAACAATTAAAGTATAATTTAAAAAACATTTTAAATTAACTGTTTTTTTTAATTACTCCAACAAAATGCCACTTTTGCAGACAAAACTACACAACACACAAAAAATATCTTTCTGAGCTTTGAGAAATTTTTAGAAGGCAAATATTATTATATCACAAAAGGTTAAATTCTAGTAAAAAAACAAACAAAAAAAAGCAATTGCCCACAATAAAAAGCCCCTTCAAAATGTGTGATTCAGTTGGTGTTGTGGTGGCTGCTTGCCGATGTCATACAAGACACCAATCTGCACCCTGGCCTGCCGGTCTGTCTACCCTAAAGCATTCCACCCTGCAGCAGATGGCACTGGATGTCAACTGCTAAAACTGAAAAGGTTTTGTGTATTCTGCCAGCTGAATAGGATCTTCTGTGGCCAGTCTGCTGTATTTTACTAGCGGAATGGAAAATGACAACTTACAGAGCAGAAGGATATTCTAGACTGAAAATAGGACTCATTATTTGCAATGTTATCTCTTATTTCAGTACACCTGTTATGAGGGATCAAAAAAGGTTGAGGAGAGAGAAAAGGGTGAAATTTAAAAGCAATGTGTAAATTAGGTGTGTGAGCTCTCAGGTGAGAGTCACTAGGGATTTAAATTTGAGCGGCAAACAGTGACAGCGACATGATGTCTTTTTTGCCATCTAAAATACTTTAAAAATCAAAAACTGGGTGTTTGTCTCGCTTGTAATTAAATGTTACATTAGACTGGGTGTACTTGATCAGAAAATTTTAAATAAAATACAGGAAGATCAAGTTTATAGAAGTGAACTAAACTGTAAATGGTACAAAATATCAGTTCTTTAAAAAATTGTTTATTTTAAATTATTTCTATGTAATACTGCTATTAATTTATTTTTCAGTAATTTATAATGAATTAGTTTTGAAAATAATCTGTCAAAGGAACCTACGTGAATATTAGTTCTGAATTCTTTTTTTTTGGAAATTGTGCTATTGACAGTGTTGTCAGAAAATAACATTTTACAATCTTAGAAATGTAGTGAAAAGCATTTAACTACATTTTGCTTGGATAAAGCAGATTGTTTTAAAAATGTTTACAATTAGGTTCAGAGTCCAAAACCAATTTGTCGCATTAATGGGATAATTTGTCAGTGGTTTAAAATCTCTGTAATTTTGTCATTCAAAAAACTCTTGAACCGATTTTAATGCAAATATCAGGAGGTGTTTTAAAAATGTCTCAATTTAACAGTATACTGATTATGGGCAGTTAACATCCACACAATTAAATTTACTAATGTACGAAGTGTACAACTACCAGACAAGTTCAAAAGTGAAACACCACCAAAAACTAAAAAGTAGCAACTACAGCAAAAAAACACTTTTCACAAAACTGAACTTACTACAATTACGGCAGAATCCTTGTACTGTTTTTCTTGTATTCCTTCTTTTCTCAATGTTCTGTTGACTGTCTGTCCGTTCCAAAGCAATAAAAAACTTCTCAAAAAACTTCACTCGGAATTGCACGGATTACGGATAAAAGACAACTTTTTTCTTTTTCATTTTAGGGGTGAAAAGCCATGAAGCCCTGTGCTGGATCTCAAGAGACAAACGCCGAGTAAGTACGAGAGTTGTCCGATTACTGCTGCGGGCAGTAACCAGCTAGTGTCTGAGGAAGAGAAAAAAACAGTAAAAGAGAGAGAGAGACGGTCGAGAGAGAGCGAGCGAGCGAGAGAGAGAGAGAGAGAGGGAGGGAGCATGCAGTTAGAAAGGGCAGAAAGTTGCTTGCTTCTCTCTAACAGGAAGACTTTAGTTTGGAGGAGGCACAGGGGAGTTTTCTTCACACCAGTCTTCCATATGTCATTCATTCACAGCTTTAAGCAATATAGCCCTTCGCTAGATTGTATCAGTGATCTTAAAACAATGAAACTGCAGAACATTCATGCATCTCTGTTGGTCTGCTGGATCCCGTGGCTGGGCGCACACACACACACACACAGCCCCAGGGCAAAGCTTTGTTTCCTCTCCCATTCATTTTTATTTTCATTTTTTTCCTTTCCCACAAACCATTTGTTTTTTGGGGCTGATTCTTTCTGGTTTGTTCGCTGCCAAAGGATCTCAGTAGGTATGTATAAGGTAAACAAGGATGGAGTTTATTTTATAGGAGTAAACCGGCTTGTCTGATGAGAGTTGTAGTGGAAGTCCTCCATCAACAAGTAGAGAGCTTGCTGCTGTTTGTGAGGTAATGACTGCTGCCTGTCTGCTCCAGCTTATTACTTCATTTGTTTTCAAAGTTTACCTTTTCTCTCACAATGGAATACTACCGAAAGCTATATATCACATTCTATAGACAGTCATTCCTACTGGGATGTAATGTGGATTTAAATAAATGTTTTCCAAAACAGGGATTGCAAATGTACAAATCTACATAAAGAATGAATATGGACTATTCATCAAAACTACAATTTAAAAAATTGTAAAAAACTACAATGTATATAATTTATACACATGTATACACGTGTGTGTGTGTGTATATATATGTTTTGTATGTTATTCATATATACATACATATACATACACATGTACATATATTCATAAGTATATAAAATACTATTATATACTACACACACACACAAACACACACACACACACATATATATATACACACACAAGTAGACTTATATAAAAATTGCAGCTCGCAAATGGTAAGATAACAGCAGGTGTAAATGGGATACACATGGGCTAAAAAGACAAACACACATCTTGGCGAGTGTGTTGCAGTGGACTCAGCACCCATATATGGGACAGCAGGTCAACAAGAGCAAACAGCCTTTGCTGTTTCACTTCTCAGTATAAATAGACCTGAGCTCGACCTCACCTAGATGTGCTGTGTTACTAAAGCAGCTGACATGCAAATGTACAGATGTGCCTACAGGTAAAACCAACCGTTTCATATTTCAGGCTCTGAAAATTAAATATATTGCATTTTGAAAAGGCTCTTGATAACTCAATAGAGTAATAAATGCAGAGGGCATCTCGAGTAACTATTCGTCATAGCTGAGGGGTGTATACACCAATCGAGTTAGAACCCTCTCTCTCTATCACGTAAAATTAACTTTCAATGTAATTGTGCAGTTATTTTAAAATTGCACTGCATAATTACCCCAAGTTGTTTGTGTCTCTGAAGCAAACACTTTCATTTTCCCTCAAGTGAAGTCTTCTTCATCAACAAAGAGGTTCTTTAAAGTATGTTTCATATTACTGTACCATGTAGCTATAAATAGCACAATAAAGTATCAGGTAAAAGATTCCTCACAATATTTAATAAGACTAAGATTAAAATTCTGAAAAACGCATTTACTCATTTAAAAGTGTGAATGGTCATAAACAACAATTAAATTCCAACTGAATTAAAATTTTGGCTAAAATAAACAAGCTTTCCAAGTATTATGAATACATTCAGTATTAAAAGTGCACTTTTACAATTATATTTTTGTTTGTATCTATGCATGCAAAAAACTGTATGTGAAAAAAATTACTGTTGATCCTAAGAGCTATATCACTTCTGGGATTTAACAGACTTTTTTTTTCACTAGACTTAAAAGCTTAGAAAAATGGCCTTTTAGAATTAACCAATCAGCCTTGCAATGTTCTTATTATGTGACCATTGAGGACTTAACAAAGATGCATTGATGGTCCTAGACTGACATCAGTGCTAAAACATTACTTGCCAAAAAATATATCAAGCTAGAAATATGAGAAGTGGGTAAGATTAAAAGTGAAGCCGTTCTTTATTAAGGATTATCTTGATGGGACCCTGCAGTCCTACTGGGGGGCTGCAGAGATGCCTGCTTGAAATGTAGACACATGGCGGATCTACTGTGTCCTGCATTGCACAGGGGTTATCAAGAAATTATGTCACAAATGCATAATTATGCTATGATTCATGCACTGCCCACAGCTGAGCCACTAAAACCTGGAGCCTGGAGTCGAGCTACTCATTTCTCACTAAAGTAATTCAAGTAAAAGACAATAAATGGATGCTTTGATGGAATGCTATTATTGTTACTGTATAGTGGGATTTTCAATATAATTATAATGCAAACTATGGACTATAGTAACTATATCGGCATAGACAAAGGTGATAAGCGAGACAATCCTAATAAAAGATACACAGATTGTTTTGTGATCAGAGATCATGTGACGCCAATAAAAAAACAGGTGTTTTGATGTGTATATACCTGTATGTTTGTTTGCATACTACTAACGCATTTATGTCATCATGTTTTGGGCCGTTTTAGTTCCTCTATCCGCCTTTAGTTCTAGAATGTAACACTCTAAAGCTCGTCCACCCCACCCCCAAGATATGAAACATGAACTCCAGTCTTTGTCTGAACAATAACAACTTTTTACACATTTACCTGAAAAATACCAGGTGGATTATTATTCTATAGACAAAAGAGAACAAAACAGTTTCTGGGCCTGTAAACGCTGCTCATATAGGAGCCAACAGGAGATGCTGAGTGGTATTTCAAGCAGTTGAGCAGTTGATATCGGATATTTTCTTCCTTCTTTGGAAGACTCCTTATATTTTCTGCTGTGAATAAGCACAATACAAATAACTCCCCTGAGTGTCAGACTTCATTCTCAACCATGTAAGAAAGACAACAGGGTGAAATGGGAGAAAACTGAACTAGAAACTTCTAGTGAAACACAGGTGAGCCTAAAAACACCACGTAAAGTGAGTAAAATCAACATGAGCATGTCAGTTGTTGCTACAAGTAGTTATAGTTATTACAGCACACTGATGGTGCCTGTATACTGTAAAAAACTATGGTAGCCTAAACAATGTGTGTGTGTGTGTGTATTTATATTATCCATATAACTTAATTGGCCCTATTTAAGTCAAAAATATTATTTACAACAACTAAATCTTCCTCACTACGTTAGGTTACACCAACAATAGCTATTTTAAGGGTCTGATTACAGTATAAATAGCTGCCCGCATATTTTAACTTTTTACAAACTATACTGGGCCACAAATCAAGATGATTTCTTGAGGCAATCAGCATGAATTGTATGTATAATGTCATGTGTTATATATTATCTGTAGAGCATAATTGAGTTGCACTGTACCAAACACTGTCTATTACATGTACAACGTCTCAGAGTTTAGCTCCACAGTTCTTGAGGCTACAGCACTTTGTGATGCATTGTGGTCTATTTGCAGATCCCGTGTTACCGAGCTCTGCAGTATCACAGCACATTACAGCATCTCACATCAAGGCAAATTCCTCACATATATTCCGTACAGTATCGAAATCAGTTCCATATTGGGCCTCAGTATGAGAAATAAAAAGGATTCTAATTCGTAATCTAAAAACTCAATCCCGCACTGTTGCATTCATAAGTAATGGGCAAAGCTAAATTCTAACACACCGTACAAGAAGGTTTTCATGGCCTCATCTGTGGGTGTTTTCTCTCCTCCTGTCTGATCTCACAGGCTGTACCATCAATCTCCAAAACTCACTTTGCTGATCCAACCTGCAGTGCTTAATTTCATGAGAAGAGAGGAAAGCCAATCAGATCTTCACAGAAGAGCACCATGCCCACTATTCAAACACCGTCTTCATTTGACTCCAGGGCAATCTTTGATGATGATGACAGGTTGCTACCACAATAAAGATTTCGACAGCACAGACAGATCATTTTAAAGCCCCTAAGGTAAATTAGTAGCAAACGAAGTGCTTTCAAGTGCTGAATGAAAACTGCCGTGAAGCCCCGTTTCTCTATAAACAAACATGTTTGTCAGGTTTGTCTGTCTTACATATTATGACTGATGAAAGAATGTTCATACTTATTGCTAAGAAATGCAACTGGATTTTTTCCTCATCAGAAAAATTCAGCCGGTTAACCTCAAAAGGACGCTGAATAATTCAAAATTTGCAATCACGGGCAAGACAAACAGAAGAGGTTCTCAAAAGATGACACATATGTTTTATATTAAGTAAATCACATTTTTTCTGTTGCAAACTCATGAGTTTGAATTTCAAACTGCATTGATGTTTTGCACGTCTAGAATTCATAATTTAAGCCAAAATCTTAAAGAAATGAATCTCAATCGTTATTTTCTAAACGGTGATGAGATTAAATAAAAAGCAAATGGAGACTGTTTCACATGTGTCCTCCAGAGATCTCAATAATGTATCAAAGTGTGCTCAGATCCTAAAGACACCCATTAACAGAGATATCAATGAGATCAAACATTTCTCCCAATACGAAATTATCAGAGTATGTAATTCACATTCATTTTATACACACTGAATTGGTCAAGGCCAACACAATAAGAGCGTTTGTTTAAGAACAGCACAAAAGCCTCTTCTGCTCACAAGCGCTTTGAGTGTTTAAGCACACCTGCCTCTTCTGGTCCTCAAGAAAACAGTTTATGACTCTCCAGGACTGTGAAAAAACAGCACAGGCAAACTACATGAACCAATTACTTAAAATGAGACATCACAGAGGATCCTGGTCATTTGCAGGACAGACTCCTTACTGGTGTTTATTTAAAGGGTACTGGGGCCAGTGGGTGTTATTTATAAAAAAATGCTAAGGGTTGTCCTTGATTTCCTTTGTTTGTTTATTCAATCAAGAGCACATTCTGGACAGTGCATTTAAAAACATGTTACTTCATTTATTTAGCTACAATATATTGGGCGTATTTCCACTGTTTTGGCTGGGCTGATGTTGACAAACTAAACTGCCAAATGAACTGCAGGTGTTGTAAGTCATACAAAACCCCACAATGCCAGTGTAGAAAATCAGGCCATTGTCTACAGCAACTAAAACAGTTTTCACGTGCAGCACAATGTACAAAACTGTGCAACAACACAACTGTCAGATATAGACTAGAGAATATTTCAAAATATATATTTTCCACTACATTTTTCACTATTCACCATACACAAAAAGAATCGCAATGTAATTGTATCATGATCCAACCATTAAAACAACATCATCAAATCACTTCTGTATGCATATGCAAAAACCATGTTTAAATAAATAAATAAATACATCAGGTCATAGATATGGCATGTAATGTGGAATGCAGTAAGCCTATAGTCTTTATAGACTGAGAATTCAGTCAACCTGTTGACTACCTTTAAATACATATTGAGCATACAGTAGGCATAAGTGAATAACTGATTTCTTTTCCTGTAAAGGAACCTTTTAAACTCCTCAGCCCCGGCTATAGCATAACTGGAATCTTGAATTCCTGACTGAGAAAGGCTGTTGGACTAAATTTAAATCAGCTGCGCCCTAAAATACCAATATGTTTTGTAATAAATTTTCAAGCCTGCTTTATAATGACTCCTCGCAAGCATGCAGCTCTTCCACAAGAACATTTGTCAGCAGCCCCAACTGTCTATTCTGACTGACTGCTTCACTGGACATGGTCAAAAATGTGGCATTCCCAAACTTCACAGCTGCCTTTCCCAGTTGGGTCCAGGTCAGCAGAGTGCCACGGCCAGACCGCCGCTCCCCGGCCCCTGGAATGGGCTATCCCCTGCGGAGAGGACACTTTGGCTCTCAGGCAGAGGGATTAGTTTCAGCCCAGCAGAAGTCCCAGTGGGGAAAGAGTCCTGAGACTACAGAGGTTAGAGCCACTGCTTCCTTCCAGCCGGCTGACATTTGTGAAGCAGGGAGTCCACATAACAAAAACACATTAGGCAAATGTCTGGTTGGGGATGTCTGTTTAAATTGGCCAGATGAAAGCCACTTTGACTGGAGCACGGCCGTTCTGCACAACTGCAGCGGGCAGTTCTGGGGAAAAAGACAGGCACAAGGAAGGAATGCAAAAAAGGGGGAATACTGCTGCATCTCTGTGTAAGAGAGAACTGGATCTGTGTGTCCCAGTGGGTAGCGCAAATGTGCTAAATGATATCAGAGTATAGCCTCATTTATATGTACACATCATAGGTTAAATCAAGGCAGATATTGTGAAACCAAAAGAAGACCTATTGTGGAAAACATAAGCTCTCTGTCAATATAAATAAATGTTTTATATTTCAATTTTTTTTACTTTTTATTCAAGGCAAAGAGACATTCTTACTGTAGCCTATTTTGATTGGACAAAAATCTACTTAGTGCAAGATGAGTCACCCATAATTTCGCTCCAAAACTTAAGTTATTTTGTTCATATTTTAGTAATATAGCAAACTACCTAATAGATGCAGCAACAAAACTCCAATCGTGATTTCTTCGTTCCATAATTTTAAAAGGCCTTAACAGTATCTTTGGCCTACCAACTTTCCAGGACCTTCTAGAGACAATCTGTACTAAAAATATTTCCACACTTGCTATTCAGGAAGCTATTTAGGAAGTATAATTAAATCACTCAGTGCTGCTTACCATATATAATGGCAGGGTGTGTTGCCATCAGAGGGCAGATCACAGATCATTTTTAACTCTGTGTTAGACGTTTAACAGCTGAACGTCCTCCTTATTCCTCCTTATGTATATGCATTTAAAATAACACTTGGATTATCTGGATATAGAACACCATTCGTTTCATAGGACAGGGAAGATGTTGCAGTGGCCCCTTAAGTGTGCAGACTATTAGCAGCCTGCCTGGCCAGTAGTCGCCTCCCATCATGCTGGCGTCATAGAAAGTGACTTGAAGCATGAGCAAAAGTTCAAAAATAACCAAAGGTTAATAACAGGTTAGTACTTTGCATGAGAGAGTTAAAACACACGCTAATAGCATGTGCCCAATGCAGCCTAACTCTCCGTGACTCTGTACACAGCTCTGCGTCTTGTCTTCTTAATTGGCAAAACTCACAAAGACAGATGCCTTTACTTAGAATAAAAAAACCATCACCGCAAGAATGCGCAGCTGACGTTTCAAGGGCAAGTGCACCAAGCGTGCATCAAAATACTGGGGGGACAAAGTCACAGTTTTTGGAAGATTACGGGTAGACCGGCCAACTTTCCGTGTTTGTTTCCTCCTTACGTGTTCTGCATAGCTGCAGCAGCGCTCAGAAGGTGATTTCCTGTAAAAGGAAATGGAAATTGCCTTGTGGGATTTCGGGCCAATAATCTTTGAACCCGAAAATATGTTGAACCAGGTCTTATATACGCAGGCCCCCCGATAACTGACAAGAAGGCCGAAATCCCACCCCAACACCAGCTGACATACTCGGAGGTGTAACAAACTTAAAAGTAAAGCTTCTACAACAAAAAGGCTTCTTTCATTGTCCAGATGTATATCTATCAAAAAGTTCTTTACAAACACACAATCATGTTAGATTTATTTCTGAGGCCTTAACCACAGGGAAAGGGGTTTTATTGCTCTGCTGCATGTACTGCAGTATACTTGCTCCATGACTTCATTGGGGTGTATCAGATCACAGCATCTGAATGAGATGTGCAGGGCGGATTCCTAGTAATGGATACACTGGAGAGGAAAAGTTGTTTCCAAACAGCATTTGAAGTTCACCTGATGACATCCTCTTCACAGGACCCATTGACCTTCCGCTGAATGCTGCCTACTGCAGCCTGATTGACATGCCAATGTAAATATACCAAAATCAAAAGGCTGGTAGGAAACAGTTGTCAGGGCAAATGGCGGCCATAATGGGTAATGCATAATTTAGAACTTCTAACAGAATTAAATGTGCTCCTATGATCAAAAAAACTAGGATGAAAACCTGGTGCTAGGAGACCACAAGTGTGCTTTAACACCATTGTGATTAGAACCATTCAAACTTCCATTACAATGCACCAAAAAATGGGGTTTGGGCTCATAGAATCACTGCTGCTCTTTATTTGATTTATTGTGAGTTAAATGTTTATAGGAGACGTTGAGTCAGACTTTTCATTTTGTGGAGAAAAAAAAACACAGGAAAAAAAGAGAATATTCATAATCCCCCGACAACTTGAATATCTTCATACAGGGATATAAAAACTTCTGCATCCAATAACATTAGCATGCTGTCGAGTGTTTGGCTTTCATAAATGAAGATAAACGAAGAAAAGGATGACTAACTTTGCGCTCAGATGTTTAGCATATGATGCAGTATTGCTAACAGCACTGTACGCGCTCTGCCACCTAAAATGACGCTCAAGGCATATGGAGAAAATTGATTTGTCATAAATTTCATGTTTAATAAAAACCAGACCAGTTTGGGGTTTAATAAGCTGTGTCATCTTAATCTTTGTGCAATCTTGTAATTCTGTCTTGCATTGTCTAATCCTTAACAACAAAACAGTGCAAAACAGTTTAAAAAAAATGTCGCCGTGGAACGTCTGAGGGGAAGACTCTGTTCTCAAAGCTAGATTGACCTATAAATAGAGAGAAGTACCATGGTAACACTTCCTGCCAAGTCTTGGTTACACGACTCACAACTTTTTATAGGTCACCAAAACTTCCTGTTGCCGTGGATACAACGCAGAGAACAGTCCAGGATTTAAAGGTGAAACAGGTAGGACTGGTCAGGCCAATTAGAGGAGCCATTTGCTTGAATGAAAGCTACCAGAGGGACATTCAGGGTAATTGGGGGTTTGTTCATTCACCGGGGCTAGAATTGTTCTCTTCCTCTGACGCACCTGTCTTAGACTCTTTAGAAGAATAGAAATGACATGCAGCTTTAATTTTAATGGGTACTGAGCACAGACAGCTGTCATTCCTGTGTTTAGAAGCACATCAGAATAGTAGATTAGTGAGGTAAGGCCCATTTTGAGATTGGAAAATAGATTTTGAAAGATAAAAAAGGATTAATGACATTCTGTTTGAGGGGTTAATGATATTTTAAGCCATTGCTTGAGCATACCTGTGCGCAAATACAAGCTTGTTCTACGTCCTCTCAAACAGAAATGCATTAATTCCTGACATTTCATAATTACACAAGCGAGCAAAACTATGACAAAGTGACACCTCACCCTCCCTGTTCTCTAAATGGAATTTACTGTGAATTGCACCTGCTGATAGTTTTTTTTTATTTGTATGTTGAATCAGCCCTTTAAAATAGGAGAAATGTATCTGGATATTATAATAATCCAAATATCAATAAATCATCCTACTGTTCTATGATCAATAAACATTAACACCAAGATCTCTTCAGTTTGCCTTCTTTTTGTGGGTGGTAAAAGTATGACACTAATTGTGCAAAAAAGCGCAGCTTTGGCAGAATAGACACTAAGCTTAATTCAAAAAGAATTAAGTGTGCTTAAACTGAAAAGAATAATATTTGACTAATATATGACCACATACAATGTACATATACAGTGCAGCACCATTTCAGTGCATTCAGCATCAAGTGAAACTAAATTGCAATTGGCTACTATTTGCAATAATATTACAATTTTACTGATTAATACAATCTATAATAAGAGCAATTCTAAAAATCCACCTGTCTCCTGAGGTTCCTCTGCATTTACCGCCATGAGGAATGACCCATCACATGATGACTATGCTATTTACAAAATTACAAGCTAGTTGAAATTCAGTCCCACAGAACGGCTGCTCTGGGCCTGAATAATTGATCAGATATTGAAAAGCTCTAATACAAGGAGGCAGGCTGCTAAGCAGTCAACATTCTCATCCACAGCCTTCACAGACACCATCTCTAATACATGAAGGAAAGGGCTGATTAGGCAGAAGAGTGCAAATGTTGTTTCTTATTTTTATCCCTCTAGGAGAGCAGAATTTGAAATACAAGATTGGGTTACCGTGGTGCAATCTGTCATTCTACGGGAACATGCCCAACTGGTGCCAATGCCAACTAGTTAAAGCTCCCTGCCGCACAAAGTAACACGATCGGCACAAAGCAGCATATTTATGACATACCGTAAACAACACAATGCAGAGATATAAACACAAACTTTTCTCTTTTTTTTGATGGGACGTTGAAAAGAGGTTCAGTAAATATTTTTTGTTTTTCACGAAAGAATAAAGATCGCTAACTTAAACGGATAGATGGCAACACAAAATGATAAACACTGAATTAAAGATCACTCAGCCATGCCACCCTACCAAAACAAAGACTAACTGCATCGCTGTAGCCGTCACACACACAAAAAAACACTGTTTGGGTTCTACAGCATGTCAATTGACCAATCCTGCTTCAGTTTAACCCTGCACCAATGATCTCGAACCCTTGCCACTGTCAGCTGTTGTCTCTTTAATAAATTCTACTTTCTACAAATGCAAAAGGTGATGAATTGAAAATTGTTTAGCAGGCCAATCAATTATTTACGCTGTCTCTCACTCAAATCAGCTCTTGATGAATAATTAAAATTAATCTCATTACAGGAGATTTCATTATGAGATAATTTAATTAAATGAAGCCCAAGGACCTCAGAGGTCTGCGAGACACCAGGGCTTCCAGCATTGGCTAATGGGCTGCAGGGTCGGTGGGTTATACACAGGAGTATGAGGTTATGCACACAAGCACATACATTATTTAATGGCTTCTTCTAAATAAGGATAAATCAATAATAAGTTGTCATCTTATCAATGTGTTGAAAGCATTCCAGAGTCACTGCTTATCAGCTGTTCAACTTTTAAACACCTTCTTTAGGTCTCTGGGGTGGATTTTTATTAGAATGAACAGAGATATTTTCTTTTTGTTATACCATGAAATCACATAAAAACTATGCAGAAAGTAAAATTTTTCTGTAACGCATACATTTCTGCTGTTGGACATCTGCTAGTAGATTAAAAAAATATTGTAAGTTAAAATATGAGTAAAACAGTGAAATGTGTTTTAAGAGAGTTTATTTTCTAAAAGTCCACAGGGGCCAAAAGCACACAGCTACGTCACCTGTCCATCATTTAAAACATTAAAATACATTTTCACTTTAAAAGGGCTGAATGGGAAGCTATGCAGACAGTAACAAAAACTAAAAGTCTGATGTGGAGGAAAAAAACTTTTCCACTGAGGTCAAATGTGCCCCGTCCGAATTATGAAGGGTACAGCATGTACACCTGATCCCCCAAATAAATGATATCACAGTCTTGTGGGAGCCATTAGAAAGCATTCTTTGTAAGGAGATTTTTTTGTGTCTCTTGTTTTTTGGAGCACTTAAGAAGCAGGAATTCCTCCGAGCCGTTGATACACATCTAGGTAATGTTCCGGCTAAAGCCTTTTTGTGCCATCCGGATATCAAGTGTTAAAGTTTCGCACACAACGAAATGAACTTATATCATAATGCACTTGGGTTAAAGTCGCAACGGCGCATGTTGCTTGCACAGTACAGGAATGTTTGAACAAGTCACGCATGACTGTTTGTAAATGTCACGCCATGACGCATTACAATACCTGTATAACGTTACAGGTAATGTTTAAAGACATTGTTCTCTAAACACGACATCTCTATGGTACATGGTCCAAGATATAAACAACTACAAAAAGTGTTTCAACTGGACTTCCTGTTTAGAAGTATGTAGCATAAGTTTAATAATGTATCATACACGCACTGTTTTTATTCTTCATAATGTGGGCTGTTAGCATGGTAAACAAAACTCTTTCAATAATATGAGGCAAAGGACAATATGACTCTAAATCTCATTTGAGCATAATGTATATTCAGGCATGGGCTTCAATTTAAAAGAGGAAATCGTGACTATAAACATTAGCATTTTGTGCAAACAACTGCGTAATTTGTTTAGCCTCATAATAAGCTGGAGATGGCATACAATGAAAGAAGGGCTTTTGGTTTTAAAATGAATAAAAATTGATTGCGTCCCAATAAAAAACGAATTGGCAGAGTGTTAACTGGATTCCACTCAAACGTCTGTAGCAGTCCCCGGTCGCTTTATTGTGTGCTAATGCAATAGAGCACACTTAGCAATAAATGCATCTTTCTGATGAGCTCGGAGAGGTTTTCCAGAATGGCCTGATGAAATTGTCAAAATTAGATTAGGCTGAGCTGCTAATGACTCTTAAAACAAAGGAAAATCTCTAAATAAAATTAGCCCAGCCTCTTGTTCTCTAAATAAATCATATGTAAATTACTGTCATTGGAAAAAGATGCCTGCCTGGAGGGTAAAGGTTTCATTATCTCAATGGGCTTGGAACTCTAATAAGGAGGCTCCTCCAA
>JAZGTK010006591.1:0-20614 GCA_036877625.1 Ambastaia sidthimunki | reverse complement strand
TTTTTATTTTCTGCACCTGTTATGTATTTGTCTCTATTATTTAAGCCGCGCTGATCTTCGGATCAACGCGGCGTCATTTTTCACGGATGTTTCTAGGTCCGCCTGCGCCGGAGACTTAGGTTCGTGTCCCGACCCTGACAGTCAGAGGTCCTACAGAAGTCAAAAAGGTTTTTAAAATGACTTCTGTGCCCACTCCACAAACTCAGAAATGACTGATTACCTCCACAATTAAATGACCACACAAACCTGGTGAGATAAATTCAGGTAGGAAATTTTCTCCTGGGTGGTTAAAAAAACACAGAAATTCCAATTAAGATCAATGAAATAAACGTGCACCTGTAAATCTTGTAATTACATGAAGTCTCAATGTAAAACAAGTACTGTTCCAATAGTGCCAGTGTCTGAACAATCCCAGTGCTTTAACTTCTATAATTCAGTTTTAAAAACATGGCTTTGAAAAATGTGTTTTTAATAACAACAGCAGCACACACACACACCTGGATTAGGCTCCACCTGCTCTCTCTGAACAGGCTTATGCTGGAACTCAACCAACAGCATGTGCACTGTTTCAAATAGCAGTACTGTCCTCCAGAGATGTATGGATGGCCCATTTCTACCTCAAAGTTAGCCAAGGGGGGTGGGGGGGGTGCACCAGCAGCTGGTAATTACTGTGCATATGGCTCAACCCCTTAATTAGCATCAACACTCCAAGTTTCTATTGAGTTCCGATTTGATTTCATTCTGTTTAAGAGGCAACTCAAAAAACAGGCTTGGCGTGAGTATGGAAGCTTTCACTGATATTTTAAGTGATGTTGTGACAAATAAAATCCTGATTTGGCAGGGTGATGTAAGACACAAGCAACTCTATCACTTACACCAATGATACAATTCTGTAACTTCCTCTATACACTGCAGGAATTTAATCAAGCGTAAAACGGGTTGTAAAAGTGTGGAGCCCCCTAAGGACACAACTAGAAGAAATTAGTTTTACGAACTGAGAAGCTCTGCTTGTGATTGTTTAATCTGTGCTTTCAGTGCATAAACTGTAATCATTTATTTGTGAGCCAATCCTTCAATTAACAATTCACGCCCACAGATTTAAAAACCGTATCCTTAATTTTACAGTCAGTGCTGGGCTTCAACTTAAACAGTTATATCTTAATATTTTTAGCCTTTTGACTTTTTTTGTTAATATTAGTCAGAGTATCTTCATTGGTTGATGTAATGTAAAAGAAAATGGGAGAACACATTCCAACACATTGAGCCATGCTGTTGATGTGGGTTCAAATCCTGCTTGCAACATTTCCTGATCTAGATCATCTTTCTTCCACCTGTAATTTCCTGTCATATCTTACTGCCCTCAAATCAAAAAGCCAAAAGTTACCTTATAAAAGGGCAACAAGAATCAATTATCTTTCTTTATTATTTCATATCATCTGTACTTAAAAAGCTATACACAACTACATAAAAACAACATTTGCATTAATATACTTTTTCAGGTCTCCACATAAAAATTACATTTCTCATTTAAACAGCAGTCCTGGTTTATTATAAAGCATTTCCCCTCAGAAGATTCCCCTAATGCTAGATACACAATCTCTGTTTATTATTTTATAGCAATTCTCAGACCTCTTTTTCAGCATAACAGACATTATGACTTTGAAAGTTGAGAGAATAGATGCTGTCCTCAGGAGAAAAAATAAATACAGCCACTAATACAAAACACAAAAACTGCCAAAGAAGCACAATTGACTTGAAAATTGTTTCATATTTTGCAATAATGTTTGTCTATTGTTTTTCTAATAATGTTTATATTAAATATCTGTGTTCCTTCCTATGTATGTCCCTTATGTACCATGTTATGTAAAATGTTATGTATCTGATCATTATAAAGGTGTTGTATATGTTTTCCGGCACCGTTTATTTGGTGATCATGGTCTTACGATATGACAAAAGATCATATAGTGTGATCATCATGAAAATTTTAAAGAGATGAACAGTGACACAACAGTGAAATAATGAAAAACTCTGACGTGTTCTAAACACATCAGAGCATGTTCTAATTATAGCTAAAATATCTGTCACTATAATTGTTTCACTGTATTTTCCAAAACATTTAAAAAAAAGGTTTCATTTTTAAAACTAAATTTTTTAAAAACAAGTTAAAATACTACATATGCATTTATTTCTTAAATAATCTGACACACATTAATACACAACTTTTTTTGTTTCTACAAGATAAATGTATAAATCATAAGAAAACTGCAATGTCAGCCTGTTCGTGTATACATGCGCTGTTATGATTTACAGGAAAGCATGATTCTATTTGTACAGTAATGGCAAAGTGCTTGTGTATTTCATTGGTCAAGACAACAAAACAAATTGAATGATCAATAACATGAAAGGCTGTAGAAATTGATGCCATAAGGAAACAATGCAGGCCACTTGACAGAACGCTTGTTTTCACTTCTACTGGACCAGAGCATTAGAGCACCAATCCACAACTAACAGTTACACCCAGAATCTTGGTGGGTTATTTTAAATGTATAAATACTGTACACTGTGTCGGCTGTGAAGAGACCCACGCAGAAGAATATCTGTGTTTAATATCTGAGGCTATAAGAATCACATCACATGACTTTTTCTTGACTAGAACATTCCAGAACTAACGACAAACTGGTTGACATGGCAATAAATAACACCAGCCCACGTCCCAGATGTATGAGTGATATATGACCTCTGACCCCAGATTTCAGTGCTTCAAAGGTGTCTTCATCAGGCCTGTTCTATTAAATGCGTTTTATGTTATTGAGCTCAGTGTGGAAACAACACCATCATTGATTGTAAGTTTACCCTCGGTGGCTCATTGCCTGTGAATGAGTGATGGTTGCGGAATTCCCTTCATGTGAAGGTTGAACGACCATTAGTTTGATACGCTCGACAAAACTGCCTATTTTCTTTGTTAAAAAAGATAAAAACTTACCTTTGTTGGTGGACAGAAATGGAGCAGGCATGGAAAGAGAGAGAAAAAAACATGGTTAGAAAAGCCTCCGCTTCTGTTAAAAAAGAATGAATATATATTTCTCTTCTATCTGGTAGACTTCCTTGTTTGCCTTAAATCACGCGGGTGCATTGACATAAGGCCGTGTAACATCACGGTATGTGTGTAAATCGTCAAGAAAGAAAATCAAATAATAATGCTACGGTGAAAATTATCCAGAAATACTCTCCACTATTCCTCAAATTTACCTTTTTAATCTTAGCCCCGAACTACAAGCCACAACAGGCCCATCAAACGAAACGTTCAGCGCTGGAATGTTAACACATAAACCAAACCAAACAGTACATGAAGATAAAAACAAGGACGTCCTGCGCACAGAAGAGGTGCTGTATTGATAAAGCTCAGCTGTCAACATTGTTAAAGGTTAACATCCCTTCTTCCAGTCGGCGTGTGTAATGGAGTGCTTTCATCACAAGGGAATGATTCACAGCTGTGTGCAAAATGAAAGACTCCATGCTGAGAGTAACAAATGCTAAATCTATCTGCTTCTTAAACCCTTTGTCACACCTTTAAGCCAAACATTGTTGTTTCATGGGGCTGAGAAGGAAAGCAAATTGAAGTGAATGGTTCATGTGTCTCAACTTCAAAACTAATGCATCCGTATGTGGCCATATTGTAATTGTCTGCCAATCACAACCATGTTCCCCAAGTGGAATATTTACTGGCGTGTGCGTTTATATATCAATATTGTAACTTTACTGGCATCATAAAAACAAAACTTTACAGCTCTTAAGCATTAATTGTCATATGGGCTTTGGATGTTTACATATGGGACTCCCTCACTGCCCCTGTGGCACTAAAAAGCATCTACACAGATTTGTAATACAGGATAGAAGCTTTAATATTAGAATTACAGTTGTGGCAAAACAATATATCACATGTCAACATATGGTTTATGAGATTTCCACAGACATAATGGTTTTTATACTGTACAAACTGTATATTATATCACCTAACCCCAGCCCACCCCTAAACCTAATCCTCACAGAAAACGTTTTGTCGGAAATTCACCATTTAGTATGTTTTTTATGATGACACAGGAAGTGTCCCCATAAACCATGTTTACATCAGTACACTATACACGTCATTATACTCCCCCAACACACAACATTTTTACATATTATAAATGTATGAAGTAAATAACAGTGTAACAATCACACTGTGAGAAGGTCATTTTTAGGTTATGCTAATCTCCAAACATCTTCAGTCAGTCTTCACTCACGACACACACACAAGCATTTCCAATAACTGGCAGAGGATGCATGTGCGCTCGCCTGCTCTGATATGGCTAGTTAATATGCGTGCGCGTTTGTGTATTCACATTACCCATGAGGCTAATCATGAATATCCCTAGCATCAAAGCTATAGACTGGAGAGTGAGGGAGGGCAAGGACAAATGAGAGACTCTTTTCTCAGCCGATCCCAGCGCAAAGCAAATGGAGTGCACACCATTCTGTACCTTTGCTGTGGAGTTTTAACAAATAATGACATTGCCTTGAGGGAGAAGTCGGTTTGTGACGCTGTGCGTTGAGTTACCGTGCTCTGCCAGCCGTGGATTTGAACACATTTATGAGAAAGTGATGTTCAGAGGGAACATTTTTGTTCTATATTTACTGTCACACATCTATCCTGTTTGCTCACAAGAAAGTAATGAAGCGCAGTGATGGCTCAGTCTGGCTCAGGCTAACTGTGCCGTAAAGGAACCGAGAAAAAAATGGATAAAGGGTTTTTTGATGACATCCTGCAGAATTAGAAGAATTTGGAGAATCAGACCATCTGCAAACTAAGAGAGGATAAATATCTAACAACCGGGGCTATATTAGAGAAGCTAGGCTATATTAGACTATGAGAAACTAATCTGGTTAGTATTAGCATTATTCATAGTGAATTAGTTCATGTGAACAGTGAACAGATTAAAAAAATAAACTTCACAGTATTTTAGGTCTATTTTAAAGTCACCATGAAATCAAAATATACTATTTTTATTTACTATTTGTTATTATTATTTACAGCGAGCTGTGAAATGTCTACAAGCGATGCCCCTTATTTTTTTCACTTTGAATTACAACATTTCTAAAGTCGGTTGCAATTTCCGGTTCACGCGAACTTTAAGTCCTTCTTCTAGCAGAAGATTGTGTTAAATGCTGCTGTTTGTTACTATGTCTCTGGCTCAGTTATATAAATTAGGTTGTTTTCTAGTTTTATGCTGTATCAAGATTGATACAGTATCTTAGAGCTTAAAAGCTACAGTTTCAAAGCAGGTTCTCCACTAACACAGTAATAATAATACAATTCTACAGTCTTGAAGGTGGAAGATGCTTCCGTGGTAACTGTACTAACTAATATTGAAGAGAAAGTGGGAAAACAAACAGAAAAGAAAAATTCAATTATACAGTGTTCGGTGAGTGGAAAACTGGGCTCAGAGCATCACCCACACACACAATAAAGTGCAGTTTACCCAGACTCCCCCGACAGTACAAGAACAACATCCACCAATCGCCCACACAGGACAAGTGTCATGACAATAGTCATCAAGGCCCATTCACATTTGAATGTGAGCATGTAGTCATGTATAATGTCTCACGTCAAGCGGTCCCTCCTGATTTTGCATCTGCAATGTGTTTTCAATTACATCTCACTCAGGATTTGCCTGAACAATAAAGAATAATTATTTGTCTTGGCTTCTTTCCATGTACTGTGGTAGAGGCTTTTGCAAAATAAGCAGGATTCTTGTAAGCAACACTGTTGGGTTGTTTTGAGGGAGTTTGTTTAAGCATTTTAAGTGATGACCTCACAGCAGTCCAGGTGTTACCCTTCTGCATAAACTGTTTTTTGACATTGTATGGGCTTCATATCAATGGCATAAATAAATACAAGCTCACTTGAAGCGTTTACAATGCTAAAACTAAATCAAACACTCCAAGGCCACTGGCCAAAGTGAAAGTCATTAAAATAATGTGTTTAAATACAAACTATCTCAATAACCAGTTTTGTTTTGGTTTTCTTTCAAATATTTATACACCTTTTAAACAAGTTTTTTAGAAAACGCATCTTGAATTAAGTAGATTTTTCTTAACCCACCAGCAAAGTGTTCGATTTATATGTGTGTTTAAAGCAAGAAAAACAAGGTAAGAAAAATAACCTTAAATCAAGACCTGTTCCCTTAAAACAGGTCTTACAATCTTACAAGATCTGGCTTTGTAAGTAAATGTAGTAGAATACACAGATATTTCTAGTTTGCTGAAAACGACAAAAAATTCAGATTAGGGAAATGATTTTTGCAGTGCATTGGAGGATATAACAACCGGCTTATTTCTTTTTCTCTCTTTGACAGAAGTTTCCAGAAGAAAATTAGCCTCAGAAATTGCAGACATGGAGACATTTTTTTTCCATTTCTTCCCAATTCACTCAATTGCGTACAGCAAAACGTTTTTAAATGATCCACTTGTGCCCACTTGAGAGACACATTTATGTCTCTTTAACATGCTTGGCAATTTAGTGCTGTTTCATAAGATTTCTCTTGCTTTTAGGGCCACCTTTCAAACCTCCCTAGACCTGACAATGACCTCAATGGAGTTAAAACGAACAATTAAGACCAACATCTGTGACCTGAGGCTTCAGGCTATACCGACACTTCTTGTGCTTCATCGAGACTGTTTATGTGTCTCTGGCTTTTTTTCTTGTAAGCATCCATTTGTCATAAAAATTTATTTTAAAAATAAAACTGTCTACAGCGCCGCTGCTCATCTTCACAAGCTGAAGCATGTAGCAGCATTTTCATCTGTATCCATTTACTGTTTCTATTCCATTTTCTCTTTACTTTTGTGTTCCTGCTTTTGATTTGATTGGAAGTTCAGTGCTAAAGGAAAATCTCACACTGAGACTAAGCCTGATCCCTACCATGAAGATTAACCTCGTCTCAAAATGGGATCATAACTGCATAAACTGTGTCTCCTGGCATGCTGCTACACAGTTGCATACGGAAAACTGTAGGTATTCCCACTCTGTTCAAAACTTCCAACACATGATAAGGAGATCAAGCTAATCCTTTTAAGGAGATCTACCTAAAATCACCAGATGGAAATAATGGGAAAGTCTAAATAACAACATTGCCAATAAAAGATTAACAGAACATTATGGAACTAGATATGGGACAAATTTCCTAGACAGTTAAATGGCTTAGGCATGTTCTTTTTTATTTTCTACTTAAACTTTTTGCTTTTTGTTTAGGAACGTCCATGACCCGCCTCTCTGAAATTCTGACTGGTCAACAGATGTCACATTGAAGTGTATGACAGCCAAAGTTTTTGGTCACACAATTTCCCTCTAAGGTCCATTTTTATGATTTGTGCTACGGTGTGCATGTGTCTTTAAGCTTTTTCCACAACAAGTTCACAAATGCTACAACCTCTGACCTTGGCTGCCTGTCACTTTTAAATTCAGTTTTTACCCTTTTAGGCATCTTATGAAGACACTACACCTCACCAGACAATCTTGCTCTCTGGCCTTGTAAGAAAAAGGTCTCCACAAGAAAGCAGATATATCAGACTCTCCTCTGTGAGGTGTCAGCTGAAAGGCAAGACTATGACTCAAGTCTTGTTATATTTTATGCGCACAGGGTGTGTGACTTTTTCTCATCAGCGTACTTGTCAGGGAGCTTAAGAAGGGGCCTAATTTATCTGACATAGATCAAACCATTCCTAATGCATCTGACAGCCGTTTTGATGAGGTCTCTGCAACATGAGACCAATAGGTTCTTGTACAACAGAGCTGTTTAATTGACCCTCTTGCTCCATGTTTTATTCGGGGCTAACAGAGGAACACTTATCACAGGCGTGATTTTTGAAGAAGATGAAGTACAAGACCAGACTTGGAGGTCAATTAAGAGACTTGGGGATGTTAACCTTGTCTTGTATACCTGTATATTGAACAGATGACATGGTAGAAGAAATCTTTTTTCTGCCTCCTTTAGCAAGTAAAATTTCGTTGTATATTTATGTATTTGTGGCAATGTTGTCCATGTAGTCAATGTAATAATGCAAGAAAAGGACTGTCAATACAATGTTAAATGAGTAGTTCACCCAATATTCATAGTTTACTCACTCATGTTTCTCAGTCATGTTGTTCCAAACCTGTATGCTTTCAATACCTGATTTTTTTTTGTTTTAACTCTTTGTTATACAATGAAAGCAAGCAGTGCTGTAAAAGAATCAAAATACTAAAAAAGGATTAACAAGCAGACTATGTGAGGTCCATTTTTGGGTGAGCCATACCTTTAAAATGTTAGACATTTAGAAACATTTCGGTTACATAGTTAATTCCCATCTCTGCTGGAGGGAATGAGACGTTGTGTCGATCACTCTGCTTCTTATTAAAAATACCAATAAAATTGGCCCTAAAATAAGCATTAATTGGAATTGGCACGTGGACTTTGCATGCCAGTCTCCGCCCAGAATATCCGGGTATAAAAGGGAGATGCGTTGGGATAGTGAGTCACGCAATGAGACCAGGAACCAATTTTCCAGCCACAAGCATTCCAGGGAGGGTGGAGGATTTCATTCCAACACGATACTCCTGTCGGTCCAGGAAAGCAGGGCTAACAACTGTGCGTCTGCCTAAAAGAGTGCCATTGCACCTGAGAGCGCCGGGGTCCCTGACTCATTCGCATCAGATGGTGTAAGCCCACCCTCCGATGCTGCGATTGATAACACCTCGTCATGAGTCCCGAATGTGACAGTGAGGTCACCAGATGGCCTACACATATAATTCAAAAACTCGATTGGCCAAGATGAGGGTGTTGGGCAGTGGATGTCCTGTGGGGTCTTGCTATCTCAGCATGGGCACGACCCAAATATCTGAGACAGAGATTGTTGCCGGCAGAGGGAGAGAGCCAACCACACAGAAAGGCATAATAAAACCTGCCATTGTGAAATTTGCTCTTTAGAGAGAAAATTTACTCTTTTAGTGACCGAAGCGCTCAGGGGAACTTATCTGTGCAGACAGATCCAGTGAACAAACAAAAAAGAAGTGAGGTCAACAGATCGGCTCCAAAGAACAAAGAAAAATTCATGTTGTCGCTTATTTTTAAGGCCAATTTTCATTGCTATTTTAAATAATGAGTGTTCTGTCTACCAAGGAGGAACCCCCAGTGTCAATACATCAACACAACACTGAGAGAGTGACAGAACCAGAAATGTAGATTTTATCTATTTGTATTTCTCAGCTGTAACTAAGATTTAATTTGAATGTTCCCTTTAATAAAAATTAATCTGCAAGGTCAAAGGAAAAAAAGAATGAAATGTAATAACATGGTGTTTCTTCCTACAGTTAAACAGAGTTAATAAAGAAATGATTAACTCATTAAAAAATTCTGTCATTTCCTGCTCACAGTCCATGGAAAAAGAAGATGAATAGAGGACATTTTATTTCTGGGCAAATCGTCCCTTTAACAAACTTAATGTATGTCACTAGGAAATGGCTAGTTGAAAAGGTTGAAATGGCTTGAACCAGTAAGTGGCCAGTGAACTTTGACCCTCAAGGTCCATAAGCACTTCATCTGTGAAGGACTCCAACACACGCGCCTTCATTCAACAGTAAGCAGTCCTTGTGTGATTAATCTACCGCAGCCATACATGTAAGTACAGAGGTGGGAGTAGATTGATGGATCAAGGAAAGGCCATTAGGAGATTTCACACTTGGATATTTTATCTTCCATTCCTATAACTAAAAGTGAACCAGAGCATTTATCTGTTTTTATGTTTTAACACCTGCTCTGTCCAGAACAAGGTACCTTGAAACATGACTACTGCTGTCTAAAGCTTTTAAAAAGACAGATATACAGTACATACAACATACATCTAAAAAACAAGGTTTCATGGCCATTTCTCATCTGTCCACAGAACATTCAGAGGGTCTCTTGATTCTGTGTCTTATAATTTTAGCATACGAGGTGAAGTCATTGTTAAGTAACTGAAAAAGAGGAGGTCCTGCCTGGCCAGAATTCACAATCACTAGGAATTTATGACCCCCTCAGCAAACACAGTGAGGCAAGAGGTGGATATTTTCTCTATGACCTCCATTTAAGTTAATGAGCTTCACTATCTGTGTATGGTCTGCCTGCCCTTCTCTTTAACACCATTTTGCTGTTTTTATACTCCAGGCAAATTAAGAAGCACCTATTAATAAGTGTAAAAGCACTGCCTAATAAACTAAAAGGTAATATTGCATTTTTTAAAATGACACACTTGTCTAAACCTGCTGCGACGCCCTGTTCTCAGGTCAGGTGATCCCCATCATCACGCCCACTGGTGGTCCCTGCTCATCTGCATTTACTGTGTTGCTCTAAGATCTCACTGGTGTAAAATCCTACTCCAGTGTATGTAAAAGCACATCCATCCATCATAGAAGTAACCCATACGACTGCAGTGAGGTAATAGTAAAATGTGTTCTGAAGTGAACTGACATGTTTGTAAGAGAAAAGATTCATATTTTAAGCTTATTTAGCAATCATATCTCGCATATCCATGGAAACAAAAAGATCACCCACTGAAGTCATTTGGATTACTTAGATAGATGGATGAGCTTTTTGGAGCTTCACAACACTGAACCCTGATCAATGCCATTATAAAGGCAGAATATTGTTTAATATAATTCTGATTGTGTTTGGCTAAAGAAAGAAAGTTTAAGCCCAATAATAAAATAGTTAGATCTTTGTCTGCAGGATCAGTGTGTTGTGCAGTGTTTTACTACATTAAATCAATGACAAAAATCATTGGAATGATGTCTTGGAATGTAGCAGCCTGTAGGCAAGTGTAAAAGCGTAAAAAAAACCTGTATCACATTTGTCAAATGTAACCAGTATAAAATATAAAAATGAAATGATCATAAAATATTGATCTGAGATAAATAAATGTAATTATTAAAAAGTTAGTTACAGCTAAACTGTTAAAGTTAGTTAAACTATGCTGGAGAGTGGCCCAGACAGGATTCTGAGGTAATTCCAAATAGCCATTTGATATTTATATGTATCTGTTGACTATTAACACACAGATTAGCATTTGCATGAACATATGCACAATATACACATAACAATAGAAAGCAACAAGAGGCAACAACAAACAAACAGCCATTTCCAAAAATAACCTGCAAACCATTTACTGTAATTTACCACACAGTTTAACTGTGCTCATCCATGATATTAAAAAATGTTAACATGCCAATTAAGCTGATGGAATTTTTGTCACAGTACGAATTATACGCATGACCTCAAGTTACTCATGAGTACGGAAAACAAACGGCATGCAAACAAAACAACTGCTCAACAAAAAAACATATTAACCTAAGCATATCCCAGAATGCACCTGGTGTCAGTGCGGCCCTGTTGCGATAGTGGTGCGCACACGCAGACGAAAAGTCGGCCGCACCCCTCCTTTGTCAGCTGTCGACCCCATCAGCAGTTTGGGTCTGCGTAAATTATGCAGAAGCTTAAATTCATTTTTAAATTTTAATTGTGGGCTGTCTGGAGACGTGCATTAAGGGAATCCTCCTAAGTGATTCTCAGCATCCTAGGCTACATTTAACTGCTCATTACGGAGGTTCAGAAAGTGGATGTGCGAGAGAGAGACAGCAAGGGAGAGAGAGAGTTGGGAAGAGAGCATGGGAGGGGCCGTCGCCTCCTCCCTTGTAGTGCATTCACATGGGGCGTCGCCATCGATGCTTGACAGAGGGCGTGTCTGAAGCTTGATGCTGATGCAACCGTCATAGTAACAGCCAATCACATTACTTCCAGCTTGGACAGCACACAACACAATAAAGGCTGTTGAAAGACCTGTTTATGTATGAAGTATTAATTATGTACTAAATTAAATTATGCCCTTAAAATGCAGCATAAATTTCTTTTCTCTGCAAATAGATGCAAGGTGTAGAATTAACTTTTATATATTGCCATCTACCAGCCAACTGACAGATAAATGGTTAAATTCACCAGCCCCTCAATGACAAACAGAGTACACGTACACAACACAAGCACAATACACACCAGATGTACCAACCGCCCTGCCACCTCCTTCCAGGCTTGGTCCCGGTATGTATACAAAGACTGATCATAAATAACTGGGTGTTTACCCACCGCCATGGTTAGCTTTTCCTCCATTTTGATGGCTGGCATCTGCACTAGATTATTTGCATGAAAGCGATCTGATTGGCTGCCGACTGTATTGGCGCTTGAGAAGTTCAAAATGTTTCAACTTCTGCCGCAAACAATGCCAGTGACACGACAGACACACAATTCAGTTTGGCAGGCATGACATCACCCATGTAAAGAAAATGAGAAGGATTAACACCGACCCCAATGTAAAGGTACCGTTGAGAGTCTTTGTATGGAGCTCTCTGTCAAGCCCCTCAGCGGATGGCATAAGGAGACTCACTTTCCCCTCAGCGGCTGCAGCTCTAGGGGGTAAAATTATCTGCTGAGTCCCGGCGAACAGTAAGAGCTTCGTGCTGCAATCATCAGCAATTAACCCACATTTAGCAACCGTGAAATCATCTATCATCAGACTGACGTTCTTCTGCTACTTTGGGTTTCACAAGCACATTTCCTAAAAATGTTAAAGCAGACGCCAGTGGAATGCTGAATTAAATGTAATGCTGAAACAAGGCAAACTACAACTATTCTATAACCAGACATTAATTCAAATATTACAGTTGCAGGTCACTGCTCTCACATCAGCTAGGCTGAGTTTTGAAAGAAATACGAGGAGGATATTGGCCAGCTGTGCTTAGGGCCGGTGTTGTGACTAAAATTACCGTGTGATGACAGAGATTTGTCAACTGATAGACATGCTGTGATACTTTTTATAACGTGGTACACATATTTTTACAAATCACATTTTTAATATATATTTAAATTAAGCAGGACAGTAAAATAACTAACTGTACACCATCACGAGCATTTAAAATTACTCATAATGTGATGTAAGATTTTGGTTAAATTCATTGCCCCAAGCCAAACACATACAGTAGCCTACAGTGCTTTGCCAATTTTCAGCATTTTTTAACACTGTCTTTTTTGTCGGCCGTCCCACATTAATCAACTTTGGCTGAATGTGTACTTATTTCTGTCAAGCCTGTCGGTAAGCATTATGTTATCATTTCATAAATCTACATACCAATGACCTCAAATCTACTTAGGTATAAACAAAAAGCAACACTAACTAAGACTAAGACATCCAAGGAATTATGCAAATTCGAGGGGCCGGACCAAGGAGCTTGTTTGCCCTCAAAGCAGCCCACATTAAACAGCTCATCTGGCAGAATCAGGCGTTGCGAGCCAAAGTAGGTTTAATCCTTTATTAGTTTAGCTATGCATGAATGAGTGTGCAGTCACTAGTGCCAACAGCACCGACCGCACTGCAGATACTGACTGACGCTTGACACGTTACTGGTCGATTTACATTCTGACGATATCGTCCGCTTATTACACGAAAAAAATCGTATCAAATATTCGCCACTGCGGCAGAGTAATTTTCACTACCCAAGGTCAAGATTAAATATTATTGGACATAAAAATGAATAAAAGCTTGGCCATTCTTTTTACAATAAAGGGCCATGTCAGAGCAAATTCAACTCTTTCATTTCAACTGATACATTGTGAGATGAGCTAATTGTAAAAGTAATGGAAAAAGTAAAACTCTATAGAGGTCCAAGGGTCACTGAAGTCTTTCTAATGAGCTGCAGCTGTTGACTACATAAGCAGACTTTGTACGATGCCCCTTATAGATTGTATAAGCATATACACAATATACACCCCTAAAATCAAAGGTTACAACTTCAAATAAAGGTTTAGCAGTTAAAGAGATAGTTAAAGAGTTTTGGGTGTTTAACAATTGTATTTCTATTAAAATAAACCAATAATAAAACAAACTCAGGGTGGCATAAGGGTAAATGAGTAAATGATAACAGAATATTCATTTTGAGTTGATCAATTGCTTAGTTCTTTAGTTCTTTAAAGAACCCTGAAGAGCTCATAATGTAACATCAAGAACATTTTCCCCACCTGAATACAGAACAATAAAACACAGAAAACAGGATGTTGTAGAAACAGAAAATGAAGAACATTTTTCTTAGATAACTATCAACCCAACAGATGCTTCTTGACATGTGCTGCAATAAACGAAACGAAATGTTAACTTTACCCTGTGAACGTCCCCATATTCGCCGCTGAGGTGAAACAGAGGGGGCTAAGAGCATTAAGGTAATATATATGCTGAGCACCAGCTATTAGGGTCTTCCAGAGAAACAGGACCATGGCACAGCAGGTTGTTATTGCTCTGAATCAATCTCCTCTTCTCTGATTAACACGGCGTTTAGTGCGCATAACAGGTGGCAGCGTTTATGAACACGAGACAATCAAGGCCTTGGAGGATAAAACCAAATGGCTGTTCATGCTTGATGAGGTTAAACTCAACAGCCTACATGAAAATTGCATTGATCAGAAGCGCACTTGAACCAGACTGGCTCTTTTAGGGGCCAATTTGTTCGTTCTTGTTGGGGAAACATTTTTGTTAAAGGAAAGTCAATAGAATAATCAAGCTGTTTTTTGGGAAACGATCACTTGGGAAAGTTGTCTCATCACGCATCCGCCACTGTGTTCAAAGACTTGGCGATTTCTATCTGACTTGTTGTTGATATTCATTTGGTGCAGGCTGTTCTCTGTTGCGAATGTCATGGACTGGATCCAACGAATACAAATATCAAATGATGTAACACTGATGGATAAACTACAAGCATATGACTGATAAATAAAACACTTGATATTCTGCAGTGAGTGCGGTTGATATGTGGTTTCCAGGATGTTCTGGGTGGTCAGCCACTCCCCAAATCTCCATTACAGTATATCTGCTCCCCAGATATGGATATGGAGTCCCTTGTCCATTGTTAGTCTGTGAGATCTGTTCACTAGTTTATCATCCACAAGGTGAAAATCATAACTCTGCTTGTTTAAAAAAAGAAATCACACATCTCTCCTCACCAAGCAGCATGACGTGTCATTTACAATACTGTGTGCGATGAACCACAGGTCAGAGTTTGTTTGTGGGGGATGGGGCAGTACATAAACAGCTCGGTGTGACATCTTGAAATTGCCGTCGCCACTTTGCATGTTTAATGGTTCAGGTAGAAAACTTCCAATTAGTGGTGTACACATGACTGCATGTATAGCATCTGTTCAGGGCTGACATTGGTGAAACATTGCAGAGGACGGGAAATAGCGGTAGCCACCACCACACTGAACGCTGACAGTGAAGCGACAGGGTTAAGGAAAGATGTGTGCGGTGTGGGCGTGCGGAAGCTCTTCTTGTGCTGCCTGAGGCCACTTCAGGTACCACTAATGAACTCTGCCAGCCACACATGACTGCAACTGAAGAGCTTTTAGTTTCCAAGGTGAAGTTGTAGGCATGCAAGTCCCGCATTCGAGAAGTATCTGATCTTCAAAGACAAAAGTCTGCCAACTCCCTCAAGAGCTTCATAATGACGCAGAGCGTGGACAGTCTTTCCCCTTTTCCCCCGACATGGTGCTGGAGCTAATATCAGATGCTTAGCAGGTGCTTAAATGAGTAATCTACAAAATTCTCTCAGGAAATCAACTTAAATTCTGCTTGCTGTAAGATGGGCACAAATGCCACATCACAGTCTTTGTTTGTTTAGGTTTACACGTATTCGTTACGTTAGTAAAGCTTAGACTTCAGATTGTTCTGTGTGGGGCGGGGAAATTGGAGTCACTCCACTTCACTTTCATACTGTAATCCAGTATGTGCGTTGCATGACAACATGCAAAACTTGGTGCTTCCGCTTTCTTAAAACTATTTTTTAGGGAACAGTGTAGACCTAATTTTTTTCCAGTGAATAACTGCAATTTCTGCAATGGAAATGTACGGAGAGATTCCAGGATGGGCACTGGCCCCTGGAGCACAACCCTATCAATGCATAAGGGGTTTCTGAGGATCCGGGTTCGTGTAAGATACGACTGGAGATAAGAGAAACTGGAGAATAAAATCCCATTCTTAACTAACACACACACAAATAATTACCAAATAATCTGCTTATCCCCAAACATGCAAATTGAAGAGAACTATATAATATGAGAACTGTGTGTTTTTAACCAACAGCTGTATCTAAACAGACTGCGAGTAGGTGGTTTTATTGCACATAAGAGTGCATGAATGAATGTGCGGTAGAGGAATATGGAAAAGAAAGCCTTCTTTTCTGTTTCTTCTCCTTTTTATAATAAAACACAGGAATAATGGCTCATTGTAGCGCCATAAGGAAAGAAGGATGCAGTTGGCTGGTGCTTTTATCACCTAGAAGCTTTTCTGCATGGATACAGTCAATTGCTACACAGTGTTTTTAAACCATCGTTCTTTTGCCTACAGACCAATCACAGGCCTGCAGTGTTTCTACATTTCAGCACTACTGATAATGTGATAATACAAATCCCACTAAGTTGATTATTGAAACGTGTTTCTTGTTGGAAAGAAGAACAACAATGTTTTTTTTTAACTTTCTCTAAGAAAAGCAGCGCCTACATGCATGAGATGTTGTTAAACTTGAAAATGATGCTGGTTTTCAGTGTGTTTTTGTCACCATGACAAGTGTATGTCTGCGTATAGCCATGTGAGTGTGGTGTACGTGTCTTTGTGGATATGTTTATATGTTTGTGGTTTTTGTTTGCGTACGTGTTGGCAGGTCTCACGCCTTAACTTTTTCAGAGACAGAAATCTTGTTAAGGGTCCCAGTGGCTTAGCGTAGCAAAACAACTAAAGTTTCAGAGCACACACAGCTTGCTGTGAAACATGGCTATGCAAAATCAATGGCCACAACAGCAGTCCGCCTCAGTTCCCTTCAATATTACTCATGTTACAAGCTTTCTGATAGGAGCTAATGTTTACAGCTTGAAATAAGCTGACCTGATTCAAATGAAACAAATGTATTAATTGTATTTACAGATAACTCTGTATGTATATTCATTTCACACTGCAGAGAAGGGCTAATTTACTTACCAATTTTCATAATGCAGATAAATATACCTGTAAAAATATTTTTGTTTTTGTGCATTGTAGCCCAGTAAGTTTTAATAACAAATGCTAACATCATGAAGGTCCTTCTCATTGACCAAAAAGAATGGATAATTACGCAAGCAAAAATTCTCCTGAGAAGGGTGCAAGCAAAAGGGGGAAGAAATAACATAATTCAGTATAAATAGCCAGTCATTATCAGAGGTTATTGATAAGCCAGTATCATTTTAGTACAGCATTAAGTGTGCTGTGGTAAAGGTGGTTTCAGTGATCCAGCAGGGATTTTCTGTGTATAGGAGAACAAACATCAGAAAAAAGATAATAAAACCTCAAAGGACTTACATACCAACCTCCATAGAAACTATGCATTCAGTGCTATTTTAAGTCCTCTACAGGTACATCAATACTCTGCTTACAGCTAACTAGAAAGACATACAAACTATAGATTAAACTGCAGTCTATTCTACTGGCTAAAATTAATAATTAATCAATGGATAAAAAACTGAATCATAGCAAAGGAGGAAGAAAATGAAACACCTAAAAGTGGATGAGGTTGTTATTTAACCGGCTTCATATCTCAGATCATGGTCACCACATGCAACAGGATATTTATGACTGCACAACATATATGATTAGGAAACACACGGTTGCTACAGTACGCGTGCATACCGTAATTATAACAGTGCAGGGGAGATGCTTTTACTTAATTCAAATGCAAAGAAGATCCTTTCTTATCTCAGCCTTCAAATCCACAGACAGAGTTTTAATTCGTAGCTAAGCATAAATAGAGTCGCATGGCAACCCGCAATTATATCTGCCAGCCGGAAAACTAGCAAATACATCCAGATTATTATCCTGGTTTTCATTTTGCTGTTATAATCATACACCTGAAACAAACATGAAAAATATGTGCATTGAAATTCTCTCTTGTGCAATGAGGACAATTTCATACCGACCGTTATACAGCCAAAACAACACAAAGGGATCCAGCTGTCCAGCAGAAACTGATGCTGTGAGGTGACACAGATCAGTGATGGAACTTCTGGTGGAAGAGCCTCTTCATGGTCCTGGCCACCTGCCCAATGAGGTTAAAACGCTTGAGAGAGGGCAGGGTGTCCAGATGACGCCAGGGCCAACCACTTTTTATAATGACAGAAGCACAGAAATCGCAATTTGTGATACAGCCCCTCAGAACGGCACGAGAGCTACATCTACAGGCCCTGTGAAATTCTATAGGTCTTTTATCATCCCGCTTTTCAAACATTCAATTTGTCCAGGCTTTAAGAATTGATTGTTTAGTCCTAAACGCTTACAAAATCCATCACCAATATCTGCATTAGCTCAGCGTTGGCAAACACATACTTCACCGCCCAGTGGCACGACAAACATGTCTTACTATCTCACTGCTCGTCTTTATATCTTTAGGGCTTTTGTGGGCTTATGCCCACACTGACCTATTTCTTAACACTTTCTGCTCAGCCTATGGCACATATTTCTTTCCAATTCAAAATTCCTCCTTCAACTCAATCAGAAATCCCACCACATTTATTTTTAAAAGCTGGATCCTGTGGTTGGAAACTACTGATGAACAGATTACATAAGAATAACCTATTACATAAGTTTAAATGTATAAATGAGTGGAGCTAAATTAATATTAGCTGAACTTAAATTGGGTTTAGTAATGAATGAAATGAATAGGACACTTTGTATTCATTTCCCAAATGTTAATTGGTTGGTGTGGCCAGAATTTGTGATGAAACAATGAGGAAGCAATGAAACACAACACTGTTAAACTAGTAATTAAGAACAAATATGAATTATATATTGTTTCAAAAAACAATGATGTGTTGCATCAGTACTGTAACGTATTACACCACTTCAAGTGTGGCTATTTGAGCAGTGTTATAACAGACTCTGGGTGCACATTGATCAAAGACCTTTAAACATCTATTACCAATAACATAGTTTGAGGTCATCAAATCAAATATGATAAAATATGATAAAAAATGCAAAAGTGGGAAACTTGTAATCATCATTACTCATCATTACATCCAACAGCCATTATTAAAATCATCTGGTTTGGGGGGGGTCATCAAATAAAATATGATAAAAAATGCAGAAGTGAAAAGCTTAATTATGGACGCTATATATCATTGCCCTCTGTGAACTCCATTACAAGTTTCGCTGTGAAGAGGCTGATACTTTATATATCAGCTTCATGTTATGTAAGCAGCAACAGATGCCATAACTTTTAATTTATGTCTTATTTTTTGTCTGTGGTCCACATTTAATAGATTCTTGAGATATGGTAGAATTGAGCCGTATAAACATAATATAGTATGTCTTATTTTGCAATGTTCCACTCCACCCAGTCTTTATTCACATTAAATGTCTTCTTTCGATAACAGAGAGCTGCCACTAATACTTTCTTCCAAATCCATTTTGAACTATTGTATTTATTGTTATATACAATTTGAAACTTCACTTCCTCACTTCCTGTTGTGAATTCTCTCCAATGGATGAGGTGTATATCTTTAAAATAAACATGGTTTCATATTCAGCATTTCTAAAAATACCCCAAGATTAATATAATGCAAAAAGATGAGCTTATTTTTGTCACTTCTCATCTAAAATGTGATTTATTATCTTCACATTAAACTTTCAGTTCATTTTAGTGTACAGCACATGAACATCAGGCTGCCAGCTGTCATAGTGTCTAATGTAACATTAGATCATCTGCATTCCTCCACAAGACATGTTATAGAAGACAATGTCTCTCAAAAGAGGCTCAATATTTTTACATTTTCATGTGTACCTTCAACCCTTACAAATCTGACAGTATATATATGAGTATTTGCTCACTTACCAATACAGTGTTTGTGTGTGTGTGTGTGTGTGTGTGCGACAAAGGTCAAAAACGCATTGCTCACACTCGGCCACAATAAGTCCATGTTTTACTCTCGCTTGTGAGTCTACGTCACTCTTCTCTCTCCCACATTATCCTTCAATCAAACAAAAGAGTGTGACGTCTTTATTTTCGTAATGCTCTGAAACAGTCACAAAGCAGTGGAAAAGCTTATTTATGGTGTTTCTCAGAATACTAATTCTACGGTGTTTCACAATTGCTCTCTTTCCTATCATGACTGCTGTGGGGACGCAATTAACTGCTCTAGCAATTAACGAAGAAACTGAAAAGTGGTATATGAAGTGTGCTTTTATATAATTTGAGACATGGCCATTCCCAACAATTATATACCATTGTTATGTTCTTGTTTTAATGTGTTCTGCTTAGCCATCGTACATTTTTAACAAGTATGTTTTTAACAAAAATGTACAGCTCTGATAATGAATGAGGTTATTATTTTTCTTTTTGCAATTTTAAATTGGTGTAATTGCTCATTTATTCATTGTAAAGAGAAAAATACTTTTACTTTTGCCACAATATCTACAGAATAATCACCAGAATATTCCAGTTAATAATGAT
>JAZGTK010006590.1:0-20614 GCA_036877625.1 Ambastaia sidthimunki | reverse complement strand
TGTGTTGTTGTGGTGAGGGAGATGTTACAGGGTTTGTCCTGTAGTGTTTCTGTCACTGGAGTTTGTGAATAAGGCGTCAGGCTGTGAGCATCTGTTTATCGTTTCATTAAGTCTCATCAGATGGTCCTTCAGACTTATTTCAGTTGTGTCTAACACACTAAAACACTCATTAAAATGTCACTGCCTTACAATTATAAGCTTCTATCTGACATTTTTGTCAAAATTGAGTTATTGACATATTCTTACTCTAATATACCAAAAAGTTCAGTTTTGGTATTTACAATGCAAAGCAAAATCTTTAAACCTCAATATCTCAAAACTGATCAAAACGCAGATAGAACCGTATCATTCTAAGATAGTGAAATGTTCAATGAGTTTTGTATATTAATTTGTTTTGTAACTTTTAAATCTTAAAGGAAGTTGTTAAGGAAACGGATCTTACAGTCTGATGTCTTATTTTATAATCACTTTTTTCATCAGCTTGAACTTGTGTCACTCATCATCAGCAAACATTAGCTGTTAGCATCACACTTTTGTTTTTAAGCCGGTTTAAAATGTTTCAGTTTGCCTCATAAAAGCTTCTTGCTAAGCTTAGCTGTCATTATTTAACCCCAGAGTCACAACCAACCAGATTATCACATAACCAGAACCACAGATTATATATGACTGACTGATCAAGTGTTTATCACTGTATCTTTGTCTTTTATTAAAGATTTCAGTGACAAACGATTGGTGCTGATTGTTATACTAACTGGTTATTTTGGTATCTAGTTTGGTTGAATGAGGCTCTGACTGTGTTTGAGGTGTGACAAGCAAACATTAGAAACAGAGTTTTCTGACTCACAGTTTAATGGATGAAATATTCAGATTTCTTGCTAGTTTTGGAGCAGTTACTGATCTTGAGTAGATTCATAGTTCACCCAAAAATGAGTCTTCCATCATTTACTGTCCCTCATGTCATTTCAAACCTGTATGACTTTTATCTTCTGAGGAACACAAAAGAAGATATTTTGAGAAATGTCTCAGTGGTTTTGTGTCCATACAATGGAAGTCAATGGGTGCCACTGTTGTTTGGTTATCAAAATATCATCTTCTGTGTTCCTCAAAAGATAAAAGTCCTACAGGTTTGAAATATCATGAGAGTGAGTCAATGATAGAAGACTCATTTTTGAGTGAACTTTCCCTTCAACTCAAATTGAAATGTGGATGAGACTGAATTTCAGACGACTAAAGCCAAACAACAGACTCTGATCAGAGCTGTTTATCTGCTCCTGGATTCATTAACACTGATGTATTTTACAGCTCTCTTGACTGATCTCAGATCAGTGTATGTTTGTTTAAATCACCTCTGTCTGTCTGACATTGGCGTAGACCCCATCGTATGATGCGTGACCCTCTTAAAGGACTAATATGGTTTTGTGAAGACAGATGAAGTCACAATCCTCATAAATGTTCTGTGAGTTTAACAGACAGTTTAAAAACCAGTTTGCAGCTAAATATCAACTTTCTAATATGAGCCAAAACCTTGTAGCTCGTCAGGACCCTCCAGCTAATTTGCTTAAAATGTTTTGCTGGTAGTTATATGAGCTCAGTAAGCTACAGTTCAGACACACACAAGCTGAATACTGTGGGGTCGACGCCTGTGGCCGGAGACTCGTGTAAAGTTTGAACTATCAGCGTCCAGTTCAGTCGCTTCTGTGCTGTAAATGTATTTGAATGTTTGTGTGAAGATATCAGCCGACACGCTCTCAGCTCAGCGTACTGTACCCTAAACCCTCAACCCTGACAACCTCACGAGCTCTTTCACTTCAGTTATTCAGCAAAATACATCCCTGTTGCCTTTCAGATACCAAACTAACCCAAAATTGTGTGTTTAATCATCCTAATGTAAAAAATCACTTGATTTTTTTATTCCCAATGTTATTTTCTGGGCTGACGGTTGGTGTGAGAGTCACACTGTTCTGAGATGGAGATGTTTCTGCTCATGGTGGTTCCTCAGTAGATGTTTGATGGTTTGATGTGTGTGTGGATGGAGATGAAGGGTACAGCTTTGAGTGAGGCACTGGGAGTCTGTTACGGTTTTTCTCTGTTTGTGCATGTGAACCTTTCCTACAGCGCTCAACATTGTCCCCCTGCACCTTCTTCTCTCCCCCGATTCTCACCATCGTCTCGCCGTCTTCCTTCAACCCGATGGTCACGTGACCTCCTCCTCCTGCTGTGATTGGACGGTCTGATCCAGGACTACTTTGATATAGTGAAGAACCCCATGGATCTGTCCACTATCAAGCGTAAGCTGGACACGGGTCAGTACCAGGAGCCCTGGCAGTACGTGGACGACGTGTGGCTGATGTTTAATAACGCCTGGCTGTACAACCGCAAGACGTCACGCGTGTATAAATACTGCTCCAAACTGGCAGAGGTGTTTGAGCAGGAAATTGACCCTGTGATGCAGGAACTGGGCTACTGCTGCGGACGAAAGGTGAGTTAAATATCTCATTAATGACACAATTCATTCATTCATTCGTTTGTGTTCCTGTAGCTCAACTGGTACAGCATTGTGTTAGCAGCGCAAAGGTTGTGGGTTCGATCCCAGGAAACACAAGTACTGATAAAAATGTGAATCTTAATTTCACTGTAAGTTGCTTTGGATAAAAGCATCTGTTAAATAAATAAATGTTAATTAATCATATGTATTAAAAAATGAGGCCTTTAAAGTCCATTGAATGCTAACTCACAAAAAACATGAAGGTGTTTAAGCTTGAATTTGTTCTTACAATTCTTTCATAATTCTAGTATAATGTGGAATGCTTAAACAACTGTAAATGTACCTATATAAACCTATATAAATCTAAATATGTATCTACCTATGTGTTTTATATATACATATTATATGTATATGTATATATATGTATATATATATTTCAATATTACAGTTGTATTCAGCTGTTATATTTTATATTTTTTCTGTGCTTTCTTAAGAAAGTAAAGCTGCTTTGCTACAATGCAACATTGTGAAAAGAACTATGACTATCTATACAAATATATTATTATTGTTTTTTTAACTATTGCTGTTGTCACAGGTTTTTTTGTGGGTGTTTGTGATGTAAAGTGTGTGATGACTATTGTTTAAAATGATTATTTTCTCAGGAATAAGATACATCTGTCCATCTTTAATCAACCTGCCTTATTTTCACCCTGTTTTCTGTCTTTCAGTTGGAGTTTTCTCCTCAGACTCTGTGTTGCTATGGCAAACAGTTGTGTACCATCCCTCGAGATGCAGCGTACTTCAGTTATCAGAACAGGTCAGTATTAAACACCTGCACACACACACTCACGTGTATACACACACACACACACACACACACACACACATTTAAACACTGTATACATCGTGTATGTATATGTCCTGATTCAGGTAAGTAAATATCTCTACATTATTTGTGTGGTGTGGGTTTTATTTGAAATGTAAAGGCTGTATGGCTGTGAGCTCGTGTGTCCACATCAGGGGTGCTGTTGAGTTTCAGGCCTGTTGATTTGACTTTTGGTGGTAAAACGGACCACGTTTCATATTTCTGCTCTTTGTGATTTTCAGACAGCCATTTTAAAGAGGGTCTGTGTCAGATGCTTCAAAATCTGTCTTGTTTTTGTTTTGTTTGTACGATTAACTTTATTGTCAGGTTCAATCCTCAGTTGGTGGCCATGAACACAAAACGACAAAGTGCTAATAACATTTTTTTCCTTTAGTTGACAAGATTTGCCAAATTTTCACAGTTAAATGCAAAGTAAAAACTAGTTAAGATAGTTGATATAAGGATTACCAAAAACGAGTGCTTAAGTACATAGTGTCACATGTTAATTGTCCAAAAATGTGTTTAATTTAGGTATTGATGTAGTTAGTAGGAAAAAATAACTCTTGAAACAAACAATTGGCAAAGACTTTTACATTTATTCATTTAGCAGATGCTTTTATCCAAAGTGACTTTTACAAAGTTCCTGCTGCCAACTTCAGGTTGTACTAACTGTTCATTTGTCACGTTTTGTTTTAGTGGTAAGACCCTCTTTAAAGTGAACTGAATGGATGATGGGTCTCCGTTGCTTCTGTTCTTCCACATCCACTCGTTTACTCGGTTGAGATCCCTCACTGCCGCTGAGGATTGTGGGTAAAATCCAGCCTGTAGAGCTCAGTGAGGGAAATCACCGGTGCTTTGCTTTGGCTTCTTGCTACTTTCTCTTGGTTTTATTTTAATTCTTCATCCACTCGTCAAACTTTCCATCATGTCGCTCTTTTCCCTCATAACAATTTTGTTTCTCACACTTAAAATATTCATTCTGCCCTCCCCCCGTCCCCTTCTCTCCCCCCTTTTTAACGCTTGTGATGTCTGCATTGGCCCGCTTTGATGTGACCAATCATCCGCTCCAAAATTTGCGCGCGACCAATCAATCTGCCCGCACAAAAATCCCGCTTCGTGATTGGCTGCTCCCGGCGACGAACCTGCCTTCTCCTGTGTGCCTGTCCCTGGCCTGCCCTGCCCTGATTGGTGGCTGCTTCCGCGTGCCCTCACTGTGATTGGCTGTGCTCTTGGCGAATGGTGTAGTTCACGCAAATATGGGCTTCTTGCTGGCAGGTACCACTTCTGTGAGAAGTGTTTCAACGAAATCCAGGGCGAGAACGTTTCCCTGGGAGACGATCCTACACAGCCTCAAACGTGAGTAACACGTCTAAACGTTACGTTAACGTTGCTTTTCCTCACTGTAAACTTATAACGGCATCAGTATATCCAATGATTTTCATGACCCGTTCGATTGGGCGTCCTGCTCTGTTTCTGTCCCTCATTTTCTTCTCTCAGGTCCATCAACAAAGATCAGTTTCAGAGAAAGAAGAACGACACGCTGGACCCTGAATTGTATGTTCACGTCTTCCACTTACTGATCTAAACAAACAAACCATCTGTGTCATCTCAGTTTGCTGCCTCTGACGTCTTTAGTCACATCGTGGATTTTATTTACGTTGTCTGAATGTTTTCTGCTGTTCCTCAGGCTGGTGGAATGTTCGGACTGCGGTCGAAAAATGCATCAGATCTGCGTCCTGCACAATGAAACAATATGGCCGACGGGGTGAGCTAGTTTCACTTCCACACTGTCCATAACTGAGCTTGAAACTCAATAAAAGTCAACATCTTTCATCAACAAATAGTCAGTGTACAGTGCTTAACCTTTGGGAAATGTTGTTTGCCCACTTTATTATGTTTTATTTACAAGTTTCCTAAAATCAATTGTATAGTTGATTTTATGGCTAATCTGTCATTCAGTATCTGTAAAATAAAGTTATCAGCATATCCAGAAATCTGACAGTTCTGTTCTTTATCACCCAGATTTGTGTGTGACGGCTGTCTGAAAAAAGCCAACGCCACACGGAGAGAGAATAAATTTGCTGCCAAGAGTAAGTAAATGATCGTCTCAATGTGTCTGAAGAACATACATGAGCATTAATATCAAATGATTTCAGCATCATAAAGACTGAGGCAGCAAACAGCACATCTGTGTGAAACAGAGACTCTTGTGGGGTTTATTCTGTGATAACCGCCTGACTGAACAATATCCTGTTATGTGTGCAGTTACTTCATCAATATTTGTGCATTTGTTTGTTCATTTGGCATCAACTTTCTTCATAATAAAATAATTAGCTGAGAGAATATGAAGTAATATGAGATATTAAACCAGCACAGTTAATATCAACTGTCTGAGATGACTGAATTATACATATATTATTATTATATTAAAATATTTGACCATAGACTCCTGCAGCTGATTCAAATGAAGTATTACAGTGAGTATATTTCAAACAAAAGCATGTAACATCAAACATTGAGTGTCAATATTCCTGTTGTATTTTTATACTAATTTATACTAATTTATGTTTAGTTTAAACTGCTAGAACTTCCTTGAATGATGTCACTTGTTTCCTGACTGTAGGACTTCCTCAGACGAAGCTGGGAAACTTCCTGGAGACGCGAGTGAACGACTTCCTGAAGCGGCAGAATCAGCCGGACAGCGGTGATGTCACCGTCCGTGTGGTGCACGTCTCGGATAAGATGGTGGAGGTCAAACCCGGCATGAAGTCCAGGTGAGAGTCACGCAGGATTCTCCAAAGATGCATCGCAATATCCTAACTAATGCTAACTAGCCTAACTAACTACCTGCAGATGTGTGTATTATACTGATAAGTGCAGTTATGGGTGAGTCTTTGAGTCTGACATGGTTAGGAATAAATACTCATGCTTTCATATTTAAAAAAAAATTATTACTTTAATGCACACTACAGCTTGATGGAGTGATAGTTTTTTTCTTAAACGGTTTTAATTTTGGGTCCAGAACTGGCAGGTGCATAAAATGCCTAATAAACACCTCTAATAAAACAGGTTTGTGAAGATGTATGTCCTGTGTTTGTTGAAATTAAACTGCTTACAGTCCTGGTTGTGTAAAAAGAGGAAAAAACAAAGTAGATTGGACCGATCCACACACCAACATAACACTCTCGTAGCCAATCAGAAATGGGGGCGTGTCCACCAGCTGTTAGTCATTTTTCTGTGTTGCATAGCGTGTGTTATTTTGAGGGTGGAGCAGTGAATGGAGGGCTGTGTTTGTGTCAGTATCAGTAATAATAATATTAAATGTCAGTCTGTCTGTAATGAACACCAGTATAAATCTGACTGATGTTTTGCAGGTTTGTAGACAGTGGCGAGATGTCGGAGTCGTTTCCGTACAGGACTAAAGCTCTGTTTGCGTTTGAGGACATTGATGGGACAGACGTGTGTTTCTTTGGAATGCATGTGCAGGAATACGGATCCGACTGTCCTCCACCCAATCAGAGGTTAGGAAAATCATGAGCAATCACACACTTACAAGAACATACAGTAGAGAATCTCTCACATGATTCCCAACTAACAAGGAACGTTCTCAGTTTTCTCAAATTTATCAAAAACGATCTTGAAGTAACATTATTAGAAGGTTATATATTATACATTATATATCATACTTATCAAAAACGTTGTAAAGTTAGTGGGATGTTTAAAAAGTTTGAATAATCTTCTTATAACCAAGAAATAATGTTAATACAACATGTAAAAAACTAGATGTTTTAACGTTCCTAGAACTTTCAAAATAACATTTTTTTTTAACGTTTTTGTTTGAAACATTCTTACAATCTGAAATGTGTTAGCTGTGTGTGGACTGTATGACAGTTGTTAGAGAAACTAACTAGTGGTTGACTCTCTTGCAGGCGTGTGTACATCTCGTATCTTGACAGCGTGCACTTTTTCCAGCCCCGTCACCTGAGGACGGGAGTCTATCACGAGATCCTCATTGGATATTTGGAGTATGTTAAAAAAATGGGCTTTGTCATGGGCCACATCTGGGCTTGTCCGCCGAGTGAAGGTGACGATTATATCTTCCACTGCCATCCGTCAGATCAGAAGATTCCCAAACCCAAACGCTTGCAGGAGTGGTACAAGAAGATGCTGGATAAAGCAGTAGCTGAGAGAATTGTGCACGACTACAAGGTACTGATCTTAGTCTTCTCTTAGTCTTCTTCTGAAGTTTAAACTTCACTCACCGTTAGAGCATTACAGTGACTTTTACAAGAGACCAGAATTAGTCTAATTAGTCTTTCCACAGAAAGAAATGTTTCTTTAGGAAACTGAAATGGGAAAATAAAAGTGCATTAAAATAATTTTGATATCTGTAATGTTGCTTAATTGTATGTTGACAGCCAAATTATTGCAAATATAAGCATTAATATTTCATTTATTTCCAGACGAAGTCACAAAATGAAGTTGCTAAATGTAGTTTAGAGAATTGAATGTTGACCTACATGTTTAACTGTTGTTGCTAACGTTAGCATGTTCTCTTTCTCACACAGGACATTTTTAAGCAGGCGACAGAGGACCGGCTGACCAGCGCGAAGGAGCTTCCATATTTTGAAGGTGATTTTTGGCCGAATGTTTTGGAGGAGAGCATTAAAGAGCTGGAACAGGAGGAGGAGGAGAGGAAGAGAGAGGAGAACAGCACCTCTAGTGAAAGCACTGATGTAAGCGTCGTCTTGTGATGGTTTTGTGATGGTCTTGTGATGGTTTTGTGCTGTTATGGGAAATCGTTTGGAATGATGAGTTTCTATTCTGTGTCTAAACATTTCTTCACCAACTAAGTCATTTTTCCAAATTTTGGACACTTCCTTGGTTGTTTCAGACGATTTTCTTGTGTTGCATTTGACTGGTTGGTAAAATTCAGCTGCTTTAATGCTTCATTGCTGTTTTCTTGACCGTTTAGGCGACTAGTGGCGACAGTAAAAATGCCAAAAAGAAGAACAGCAAGAAAACTAGCAAGAACAAGAGCAGCTTAAGCCGAGCCAATAAAAAGAAACCAGGAATGCCAAATGTCTCCAATGATCTCTCCCAGAAACTCTACGCCACCATGGACAAACACAAAGAGGTGCGTTGCTTCCAGACGTCTTTAAAGTCTTGGTAATACAAACGCTTGGCCCAGCCTCTCAAACATCATCACTCTGCTTGATTTCCAGGTCTTCTTCGTCATCCGTCTTATCGCCGGCCCCACCGCCAATTCCCTTCCGCCCATTTTGGACCTTGACCCCCTGATGGCCTGTGACCTAATGGACGGGCGAGACGCTTTCCTGACGCTCGCGCGGGACAAGCACCTCGAATTCAGTTCGTTACGGCGGGCCAAGTGGAGCTCCATGTGTATGCTGGTGGAACTACACAATCAGAGCCAGGACCGCTTCGTCTACACCTGCAACGAATGCAAGCACCACGTGGAGACACGGTTCCACTGTACTGTTTGTGAGGTAAGAAGTCATGCCAGCTGGAATGTGCTGAAGTTTTGGGAATATTCTAAATTGGAATATTACGGGAATTAACAGGAATTCATTGTAAATTTGGGGTAATTTTTACAAACTGTATCATATGCAAACAAATATAAACGATTTCACTTTCTGTGTGCCAAAATTTCCATACATTCCTGAAAATTCCCAGAATTTTGCAATCCTAATTTGAATTCAAATCATGCATTGTTGGGACTTCAGTGTTAAATGTTACGTAAAACTAAACTTTAAAATGATTCTTTTGTTTTGTAGGATTATGATCTCTGCATCACCTGCTACAACACTAAGGGGCATGAGCACAAGATGGAGAAACTTGGTCTGGGTCTTGACGACGAGAGCAACAATCAAGCTGCAGCCTCCACTCAGAACCCTGGCGACTCGAGACGTCTCAGCATCCAGCGCTGCATTCAGTCGCTGGTGCATGCCTGTCAGTGCCGCAACGCCAACTGTTCTCTGCCGTCCTGCCAGAAGATGAAGAGAGTGGTGCAACACACTAAGGGCTGCAAGCGCAAGACCAACGGCGGCTGTCCGATCTGCAAACAGCTCATTGCTTTATGCTGCTATCATGCCAAACACTGTCAGGAAAACAAGTGTCCCGTGCCCTTCTGTCTTAACATCAAGCACAAGCTTCGTCAGCAGCAGTTGCAACACAGGCTTCAGCAAGCGCAGATGCTGCGACGACGTATGGCCACGATGCAGCGAGCAGGGCAGCCACCATGTGGAGGTGGGCCTCCTGGAGGTCTTCCTTCACCAGGAAACAATGGGACCACTGGTCCAAGCACACCAACGTCTGTCGGAACACAGCCTGCAACCCCTCAAACACCCACGCAGCTGACGCCCAACCATGCATCTATGCCCCAGCCTGGTGTGGGTGGAGTCCCAGCTCAGCCCCAGCAACCTCAACAGCATCCTGCCCACCACCAATTTCAGCAGATGCAAGGTGCAAGTGGGGCATTGACCTCACCGCAACAGCAAATGGTTCCTCAGCAACAAACAGGACAGCTTCCACATCCTCACACTCAGTATGGTCCCCATTCTACAGGTCCCTCTCCAAGTCCACAGTCCCAGGGTAAACCAGTCCTTGGGCCTGCGACGCCTCCTCAGCTCCCTAGCAACCCAAGCACAGCACCTATGTCCCAACAACAACAGCAGCAGCCCACAGGTCCTCCACCTGCTGCTGTGGAGATAGCCATGAAGATCCAGCAAGTGGCAGATGCACAGCGAAAGATGAGGCATGTTCAGCTGCTGCAACGACAAGCTTCGCAAGCTGGCATGATGCAGCAGCACCCACACCATCAGCAGCCGCAGGGGCAGATGGGAGTAGCCCACACTGGTATGGGCATGGTGGGGGCACAAGGGTTAGCCCAGCAGGCACAGACGTCAGTAAACAGGGCGCAGATAGAACAGCAGCAGCAGGGACCTCAGGGAATGATGTTGGCAGCTGGACCCATGCAGCAGCAGCCTCAACAGGCAGGTGTGCAAGGTCAGATGCCACCACAAATGCAGCTGCAACAGCAGAGAATGAACCCATCGCTTCAGCCTCAGCCACAGCAGCAACAGTGGGCGGGGCAAGGAATGGCACCCCAGCAGAGACCTGCCATAATGGGTCAGCCAGGAATGGTTGCAATGCAGCCCCAACAACAGCTGCAGCAACAGCCACCGCAACAAATGCAGCAACAGCAACTACAAATGCCAAATAGAAATGCCTTGATGAATATGGTGCAGGCTGGTCTGCAGAGTGGTATAGCGAGTGGGGCAGCTGGTGGCAATCTGCCCCAGGGAGCCCTTCAAGAACTACTGAGAACCCTACGATCTCCCAGCTCTCCTCTCCAACAGCAGCAAGTACTCAACATTCTTCGATCAAACCCACAACTAATGGCAGCGTTTATTAAGCAAAGAGTTCACAAATACACAGGTGGCCCTGCAGGACCACAAGGAGGGCCAGGATCTATGGGAGGCCAACCAGTGGGTGTCAATACTGGGGTGCCTCAGTCTGGCATGAACCTTGGACAAGGTGTTACTATGCAGACCCAATTATCTCAGCTCCAACAGCAGCAAATGCAACAGCGGCCCCCATTGCAACAACAACAGCTGCAGCAACAGCAAGTCACTGCATTACAGCAGCAGCAGCAGCAACAAGGAATGCAGGGCCAGGGGGCTCCAAACATGGCCAACATGAATCCACAGTTCAGAGAACTAGTCATGAGAAGACAACAGCAGTTGCAACTCCAGCAGCAGCAACAACAACAACAGATGTCTAATCATACTGCATTTCAACAGCAGCAAGGTTACATGGGTCAGCAGGGTAACATGCAAGGAGGCCAGCCATTGAGAGGAGTGCAGCCTGGCCCGCAGCAGAATTTCCCAGGCAACGCTGCACAACAGCAGGCTGCAGCTGTCCTTCAACAGAGGCTGCAACAGCAACACCAACTACAGATGCAACAGCAGCAGCAGAATCTGGCGTCCCAAGGTTCAGACGTGGGTCCTGGAGGAGGTCCGCAGCCCACACAGATAGGCCCAGGCCCTCAGACATCGCAGGCATTGTTGCAGCAGGCGTTGCATCAGCGACTGCTTCAACACCAGCATCTCAGTGGCACCTCACCTGCAACGCAGAACAGCTCTATGAGCCCACAACAGCAGATGTCTCAGTCGCCACACATGCAGGGCCAGCAGCTTTCGTCCTCTCTCAGCAATCAGGTCTGTTCCCCTCAGCCCTCCCCGAGACCTCAGTCCCAGCCGCCGCGCTCGAGTCCGTCCCCACGCTTGCAACCGCAGCCCTCGCCCCACCACATCTCACCTCAAACCCAAACCGGTTCTCCGCATCCCAGCCACCTTCAGCAGCACCACTCAGGCATGGCTCCACCCCCTCCACCTCACCAACAGTCACAACACAACTCTAAAGACCCGGGCGCATTTAATGCAGATCAGAATGCCATGCTGTCTCAGCTCAGTGGCATGGCAGGACTCCATGGACCAGGAGCAAATGATATGCTGCCCCCTAGTGGACAGGACCTTGGCATTACCATGAATCATAACCCGTTGGACATCATATAGTCATTACAAAATTTACAAAACCTTACCAGAAACAGTGTTAGCTTTTTTTTATACTACAGGGATGAATTTAGTGGTTTTCAGTATAAATGAATCGAAAATGGACCCTCCTGTGAGAGAGAACAAATATTAAAGTCTGAGGGGTGTGTCAGAAGTCATGTTTTTATGCCAGTTGTGTACAAAGAAAGGGTTGTTTCTCAGCCTTGGAAAACAAACCACAAGTAATATTTTCGATGTCAGGTCCAGGGAAGTACTTTCCTTTTTCAAGAGATATTTTTTAAGATTTTAAAAGTGGTATAAAACTAAATCGCAAATGATTAAGGACTTTTTTTATATATCGTTTCATCACGTATTGTCTCTGTTGCGTTTTACAGAGTGATGTGGGACATTTCAAATGTTGTGATGTTATTGTAATTATCTGAAAGTCTGGCATATCTTTCTTGTACATTTTGTGTTTTGCATTTTATTTATTCTGCCTTTTTTATTTGTCATTATGATTCAGGATTTTTGTTTGTGTGTTTCCAGAGACTGCTACAGTTCACACAGAGTATATTTTTGTTAACACCTAATAAAACGGGGAGTTTTTTCTTCACAGAAGCTGGAAATGTAGGTTATTGTGTATAAATGACAGTGTTGGTTTGTGTGCTCTGCTGCCCAGTGGACTTGATTTCATGTCATGTTGGAATTGTCCACCATTGGACATCACTCCTATTGAAACAGGACATGTTTTTGGAAGTTCATGCACCTGCCATCAAAATGTGTGTGTGTGTATCCTTTAAAGACTTCCTGAATAGTGCAGGTGTGTCTGTACAGGTGTGAGAGAATGTTGTGTGTGTGTTGTGTGTGTGTCAGATGTAGTTTAAGTTTTTCTGCTCTTTGCCAATTTTGCAGCGTTTCACGTTTGAACTTCATGACAGTGAAACGTCGGAAAAGGGGAGCGTGCCACATTTTCCGTTTCCATACTTTTCTCTCCAGTTCTGCTCCTAATTTTCCTTCACTTCCAGAATTTCCTTTTGCTCTGAACTGTGGGAGTTTCATTTGAATATTTTGTACTGTACAAAGGAAACACAAACTGTGGACTTCAATTTTTTTTAATAAAATGAAGATAACAAATTTAATTTTTTTCATCTTTTGTTGTGATGCTTTTCTGAAATGTATTTAAAATGTTATTTATAACTAAAAACTGCTTGGTCTTGCCTACAGAGTAACATGCAAAACTGATAAACTGCATATTGTTATTGCACTTAAAGTCACTTTGGATAAAAGTGTCAAATGCCAAATTTATGCATGTAAAAGAGTTATTTTGACAGTGACGTGCTCTTGGGTTTATAAATGTGTGATTATAAGGGCTGTTAGGCTGGTCATAGTTGACTCATCAGCCAGCTGTCATTACCGCGTGACGTTCAGTCCGATGATCAGAAATCTGTTACTTTGCAAATGATCCGGAGGTGATAAAACAGTGAAGATCACCTGCTGAAATGGAGCTTTTCACAAAGAAGTTTGACGGTTGTACAAGAATTCGCTTTGAGGCTGGCAGTGATGGTCTGTTAAAAGTGGGTTTATTACAGCAGATTTCATCAGTTTTGAAGGATTGTTTGGCAATTTACCTGCTTCTGCTCATCACAGAGAAGAACGAGCTGATGAAGGAAACGTGTGTTGATGAAGATTGAACTTTTCAAGTCGATGAAACTTAAGAAAATAATCTTTTGTCTGTCCTTAAGCTTCATAAAGAGCTGCTGGATAATGAACATTTAGCTGATCTTCCCACCAAAATAAACCCTAACAGGCTCATCAGAATCATTTGGCCCTTAATAGCAAATAAATGTATTATTATTATTATTATTATTAGAAAAGTGACCAAAAGTTACTTTGTTGTAAGTTATTTTTTAGTGTTGCGGTATTTTACAGTTCCAGTGGTTAAAACCTGTAGATTGATCATTTATTTTATTGTTAGCTTCTCTAAATGATGTCATTGTTGTGAACAAATGAGAAGTCACCCACACTGTTTTCTCCATTTTATTTCCTGTAAATACAAGCAAGAGGGTGTGTAACAACAAATCTGACAAGCCAACTATTACCAGAACCAAAACATGTCATTTAATCTCGGCTGGTTTCTGCCATGCTTAAGCAACACCTAACACACGTGTGTTGAGACGAACAGGTTCTACCCTACAAAAGCGTCTGCTGTGAACGTAAACCAATACTGTCTCTTTAAAAATGCACAAAGGCCTCGGAACAGAGTGACGAGAGCTCAGGAGAGTTTCTGAAAACAAAGCCAAGTGGCCTTTCCATTCCCTCCTGGTTGGTCACAGGACGAGAGGCAATAAAACAGGACTTAGAAATGTTTCTTTCTTCTCAGTGTTGGTGCAATAACTGCTGATGGGAAAGTTGTGGCACAGAAATGGAAATTTGTTACATGCTTTTGAAGTCTTCATTTACAGCATCACTGAATATAATCAGAAATGGCGTCCTTCAACGGTTACTCGACTACAATGACACAAGGACAAACTTATAAAAAACCTTTTACGTGTCCTTACCTTGCTTGGACAAACAATGTCTGCTTTACTACTGCGAACTGTTTTGTTCAGAAGTCACTTGGTCCTGACTACATTTACATAAATCTAGTGTAATGGTCTCGTGTTTCTTTGTTCAAACTTACACCTCAAACCCGTGGCCACCAAAAAACCCTTCTGCGCTCAAGGCCTCTTTAAAGGTCACGGTCACGGAATTAACCGTCACCTTAGTCACAGTGACCTTCCCAGGATGCATTGCGGCAGTGGAGGGAGCCTGTGATTGGTCAGTTGGAATTAATGTGCATTCTGTTGTGACCTCAACATCCATCGCTTTCTTTTCGTTGGCCTCTGAACTGTCTAACTGACCTGTTTCTCTTACCTCTTCCTGTCCACATCTTGCACTTAAATGTACCTCAATAACAGAAGGCCTGTTTTGTACAAGTACACTTTCCTGTTTAGTTTCTGACATGGGCCTGTTTTGTTGTGATTGGTCAGTGTTTGTTTTGTCATGCAATACCCGTACAGAGTCGTCTCTTTCCGCAGTGTTTGTGACTGACTCATTATTTTGTGTTTTTGTGACTGTACTGTTTTCAGATCCATCTGTTGCCTCTAAAACCGGACCTGTCACAGGGCATGTGTCCTCGCTCGGTTTCTCACCACAGTCCAAACTGGAAGAGCAGTTCTGGGTTTTCCTGATGTTGATGGCAGACTCTTGTTCTGTTGAAGAGCTGTACCCCTCAGACAACTCTTGACCTGAGAGAAAGCAATAGACACTCAGAACACAGAATAATGTATTGTTCGTCCGAAAGTCATTTATTTATACCCTTCATGTCTTTAAGATGTTTTTGTTTATCTCTATCTGTTTCTCTTTTCTATACAATGGAAGTGAATGGAGATTGGAGAGTTTGATATAGTGATATTCAGTTTTGCTTCAAGCTAGTTTTTGGATCAATTATTCTTTTAAGAAGGTAAGTACATTCATAAGTTACAAAACCACCAGTCGTCTCTGATTTAGAAAAGGCAATGTGGACTTTTCCTGACAATATTTTTCACAATGGCCCTGATGACCTCTGAATATGCTACAAAAAGAGTATCTTAGCAACAGTCACCATAGCGATGCCAGAAAACACCTACCACTTGGAATGTCCTGGTGCACTTCTGCTGTGTGTTCCTCATCTTGTGTCATCTTCTTCCTCCTATTCTCCTGCTCCTCTTCATCCCACTCTTTCTCTCCAGATTCTTTGGAAGGAACCAGGTTTTTTAATGGATGGTAGAATGGCTTCATCTCAACGCTGAGTTTGGACCTGCACTGCCTGTGTTTGCGTGTCTCTTTGAGACGGAAGCCCAAACGCCCTCTGCAGCGCCGGCCGTTCTGGTCCAGTTCGGTTCCCACAGAACGAGTGAGTGACAGACGGATTCTAGGGGTGGGCTTTTCTAGAATCTTGTGGGCACTCCGTAAGTCCATTGAGGAGATGTTCTGTTGGGGTTGAGGTTTATGTTTATTAGTGGCTGCAAATATTGTTCATGCTACTGTTTGCTGTTTTATATTGTTTCTGGAATGCTAACGTGTTTTAGAAACATCTTGCTGTTCTGGAAGACCTCACTGTTCTGCTTAGAGAATTGTTGTGGGTCAGATCAGGAGGAAGGAGTCAAGTACGGCTCCCTGTGGATTCTGGGCCAAATTTGGACACTGAAGTCAATAACGGACGAACACAGATAAAACGGCACATTCCCAGATTCTGGAATCACTGTATCAGTTCTGGGACACTTTAATACAACGGATCTTAAAGGAAAAGTATATTTTGTCATCATTTACTCACTCTCATGTCATTTCAAACCATCAGAGTTTGTTTTAATGAACACAGAATGAGTTACTGAGAGCAGGATGTCTTGGCTACTCTTTTTTTTTTTTATAATACGCTGAAAGTGCATTTAGTTTTTCTGTAATTTAATTGGTAGAGCAACGCAACGGTTACGGGTTCGAGTCACAGGGAAGAAACATACTTTATCAAATGTATAATTTCAATGCACGGTAAGTTACTGCTAAACACATAAATGTAATATAGTTGTAAAAATAGTGCACAGGTCATGCATCAAATCATTGTAATCATCAAACATCATTAAAACTGATACATACAAAATAAAATATAAAGACACGACTCATACCCGCAAGACAACCTGGCGAGGTCTCAAGCCTCTCCTCTTATAAGCCAGTGCCCTCTCCCTCTCCTCTCTGACAGAAAGAGACAGAAATGTAAAGAAGACATTCTCATCATTTTCTCATTCGTAGGCAACAGACTGACTTACCGCTCCTCGTAGGCGAGCACAAGCCGAGGGTCCAGTATGTTGTCCTCCGGCTCCCAGGTGCTGTACCTGACGGTCACACAGACAGTCCCAATCAGATCATTGGACCAGCACACAGCTAAAACAGTTTCAAGCACAGATTACTTTTTATCTGCATTATTTTACAATCTAGAGTAATGAAACAGGTTTCAGTTTCTATATACAAAAGTTTTTCTTATTGCGTCTCATGTTGTATTAAGTAGGACCTGCTATTTGCAAGTTTTACCTGTATATCTGTAAGAGTTATTGTTTTAAGACCACTGAGCATCTTCTATATTTTTCTGACTTACTTAGGGGACCATCCTTGCCACTTCAGCAGATATTCCACATTTCCCTAAAATGAAAGCGAAAGGAAGAATTAGTTTCACTTTAAAGCTGCAATGTGTAACTTTTTTGGTTAACAGTTATTGAGCAAGTACACGACAGATCAGTGTTCAAAACTCAATATCTCATTAGTTTATAATAATGATTTATAATGTGAGCTGTCGGTTCGATTTCCCGGGAAATGTGAGTTTGGCATCATCTGACGTCAACACGTAAAGAAAAGTACGTGCAGTAACCCGCGACGTTATGTTTGAAACAGAGATGGCGACAGAGGGAGGAAAGTTACGGATTGCAGCTTTAACAGTTCAGAGGAAGACAAACGTGACTGTCATAACGCAGTTTGGAAAGACCGTGTGTCTCTTTAAGAAGTGAGTGTTTTGAGAGGGTGAACGTTCAGAGAAACGCGGCGCGTGACGTCATGCAGGGGTGAGCTCGCGAGGGACGTTCACGGAATGGGCGGGGCCACGGAAACGCGTAAACAACTCGCGTTGAGCAACGTGTGGAGCAGCGACGGTCTTTCCCCCCTCATGCCCGAGCGCAGAAACGAAACCGCGTGCACATGCAGTGTTAGTCATGTGTTAGTCATGATGTTAGTCATCCTCAACATCACCAGCTTACTGTACACTGCAACATCAGCCAACACCTCTTACTGTACGATGCAACATCTCTTACTGTACACTGCAACATCAGCCAACATCTCTTACTGTACAATGCAACATCTCTTACTGTACAATGCAACATCTCTTACTGTACAATGCAAAATCTCTTACTGTACAATGCAACATCAGCCAACATCTCTTACTGTACAATACAAAATCTCTTACTGTACAATACAACATCAGTCAAAATCTCTTACTGTACATTGCAACATCTCTTACTGTAAACTGCAACATCTCACTGTAACCTACAACATCAGTCAACATCTGGCGTTATAACACGCTTCACACAATATTAAAATAATGCATGAATGAAACAAACACCTACCAGAGAGACACTTGCTCGCTCGTGATCTATTAATGAACATTATCTATTTTTTTTTATTGCCGTTTATTATGTTTTCATTTGTTTATTCTGGTGCGATGATTATTTTGACATCTGCGCAGGTGTTGCGCGCATCTTCTGCTATTGACCCTGAGCGCGTGTAAACAAACTGCGCAGCCACTAAACGCAGCAATTTTCCGAGGCAAACGAGCGTCAACGACGCGGCCGGTGATACGCGCGTCGCTCTCACACACCCCCTCCATCCCTCCGCTCGCGATTCAAGCGACGCCTGCCTGAATTCACAAACTTCAGAGAAAACGCGCAAATAAACGCGACTGATCCGCAATGCAATAGTTTGCATGCGAAAAAACAAGTCGTGCAATGAAAAAGTTTGCAAACGTGACGCAAGTTCAGTGTTTTTCACTAGTGACTCATTCCAAAAGTGAAAACAGAGGAAAACTGTCCCCGCACTTCATCACGTCTAAAGAGAAAGTGAAGCGCGTTTAATATGCGAACGAAGCGCGTTTTTCTGCATTGGAAACATTGTTCACCTTTCTTATCCTCTTCTTCGTTATGGACTCCACAGCAAACACTTGCTCTCCGATGGATGACAGCTCCATGTTCATGAGATCATCCAGCGCGGAGGACGCGAGTGGAGTTCGGGCTCTGCGCTCCTGTTTGGAGATGAAATGTCGGGTAACTATTGCGCGTTTATCCGGAGAGCGCGTCTGGGTCTTGGGGTCCTCTGGTTGCTGTGCTGTGCCCGCGGATGTTTCCAGCTCTTTCTGGAGTTTTAAAATCTGCGACACATGTACGCACTGGCTCAACTCAGCGCGTGCACGCTCCTCGCGACCGCGCGCCCGCCCGCCCACTTCTCCGTCCGTCCCTATTGCGCCGCGCACGGGCAGCCGCGGGAGCTCGCGCGCGCACCGAGCTAGTTTTGCCAAGAAATGGGAACGATAGACGGGAAAAGGTGGCCTTTCCCTGCGCGATGAAGGCGCATGAGTCACTCCTGAGCTGAACGTAAGTATCGTTTACGGTTCATTGCAGAGGCTGAAGCCCCGTGTGCCGTTCTCAAGAAACTATAACCAAAACATGACGAAAGTGCGTAATAAAAACATTTCCGGGAAGTAGGATGTACTGCTGATAAAGACGGATAATTATTCCTGCCCGGAATCTGCGCCAGCAGAATTCCACGGAAAGCGCCACAGAGTTCCAGAGAATTCCAGCCTCAAAAAGTTCCACCTCTCTCCTCTTCCTTTCTTTAATACACTGCCGTTCATTTGATCCTCCATCAGTATTGTTGTGATCTAACACATGTACCGTATTAAAAACAGCCCATAGACTGTTTAATCCTGACAGGATAAAGGGGGAAAAGTGGGAAACTGTAATTAGGTGAATGTGACGGTACACATTACATTCATTCATGAACGTATCGTTTTCTTTGACTGCTGTTTTTCTTTGTCTTAACGTTTGCACAATAAAACAAAAGTGTTTGTATTGAAACATTATTAGTTTATATATTGAAATATTTCTGTTTTTAAGGATATGAATAATCGTCTTCACACAGACAGATCGATGGATGATACATCAGTCTGAAAGCTTGGAAATAAATAGTTTAGATGCTAGTTTAGTTAAAACTAATATCAGAGATGAATAAACAGAGATAACAACAGAATAACAAGATTTATGTCAAACTGGGGCTGCAAAACAGTGTCATTAAATAAAAAAATGTTATATGTTAATGCACTTTCTTAAATAGTAGCAATTTTATGTGGCGATAAAAATAGATGAACAAATGACTATGATGTTTTTATAAAGACAATTTACAGACATCCAGCCATAAATGTCCCGTTATTTAATTTCTTTAATGTAATGATTTGACTGTACAACAGGTGGCGCTGTTGTGCCGTTTAATTGACGCGTTTCTTCATTGGCGGCTCACAGACACAGAACCGCTTTATCTTGCCGGCATTTTGAATAACTTTCCCCTGTTTTTTCATGAAAGGATTTGATGCCATTGATTGTGAAATTATATATTGCCGCAATATTTGAGAAGCACCGGAAGTAAATTTGTGTGGCGATCGTGAGAGACATGAACCAGCGCGACGCGGCGTTTGCAGTGCGGCTCTTTATTTACGATCTGTCGCGGGGAATGGCGCGACAGCTCAGCCCGATCATGCTGGGTAAGTAACGCAAAATTACCGCTACGAAAATTACCCATCCTGCTATTAAAAGGCTCCTTTTATCACCATTATTTGGTTCGTGTCGCTCCGTAACCTTTCAATGACGAAAGCCTCGCTTCTGAATATTAATGAGCTAACGACAGCGATGATTGGTTACATTCTCATAGTTGGTGAATATTAATTAGGTAATGATGACGTTATGCTGTTACCGTCCAATGGCATCGGCTCGTATAAGGAATATTAATAAGGAAGCCTTCGCAATAGTGGGATTGGTTACGGTGTGCGGGCCGTGATGTCCTCGGCTGTGCGTGATTTCAGACCCG
>JAZGTK010006589.1:0-20618 GCA_036877625.1 Ambastaia sidthimunki | reverse complement strand
GGCAGGGATTTTTTTCTTTTCCTTAAGTATGGGTCATATTAATGTTGCTACTCTTAATTTGAATGGTGCTAGAGATATGCACAAGAGGGCTGCTTTATTTGAAGTAATTAATCAGAAAAGAATTGATGTCACTCATTTGCAAGAAACACACAGTGATTGTAATAATGCTGCTGATTGGGCGGTAGAATGGAGCGGGATCACTGTTGTTAGTCATAATATTTCACTCAGTGGTTTTAGCCCATGTTCTTATCAGGTGGTTGAAGTTATTAAGGGGAGACTTTTAAAAGTAAGAGCCTCTTTTAAAAATATTGTATTTGTTTTTAATTGTGTTTATATACCTAATTCAACTGTGGAAAGAATGTTATTTTTAAATACTTTGTGTTCTGTTTTAAAAAATATTGATGAATATTTATTTTTGGGTGGTGATTTTAATTGTACAGAGACCAACTTGGATAGAAATCACATTGAGCCCCATTTACCTTCAAGACATCCTCTTGTTCAGCTTATAAAAACACATGATCTAATCGATATTTGGAGAGATATTTGGATATTTGGAGAAATCGATATTTTTTAGATATTTCATTGGTAAGGCTAGATAGGTTTTATGTTTTTAAACATCATAGTAGTATTATTAAGAGTTGTTTTATTACTCCATCATGCCTTTCAGACCATAGTATGGTATACAGTGTTTTTTTTCAACTCTTTTAAATTAAAGAGTGCTTATTGGCATTTAAATACCACTGTATTGAGTGACAAGTGTTTTAAAGAAAGTTTTAAACATTTTTGGAATGTTTTTAAAACTACAAAAGATTCTTTTAGTACTCTGCAGCAATAGTGGGATTTTGAGAAAGCACAAATAAAACAGTTTTGTCAGCAATACTCCCAGAATGTCACTAAAGAGAGAACCCTGACTTTAAACACCTTAGAGACTGATATTTTAAAACTGCAAGAATTGGCCAACTTGCCTGGAAATCAAAGCGGTGTGGAGTCTCTCATTAAAAAAAAGAAGACTTAGTTGTCTGATTTAATAGGGTTCAAAACACAGGGTGCTCTGGTCAGGTCACGTTTTTTAAACATAAATGAAATGGATGCACCCTCAAGGTATTTTTTTTGTTTGGAAAGAAAAAATGGTCAGAACAGGATAATTCATGCATTACGTGATGAATCTGGAGTTTTGTTGACTGACCCTAAGGATATTAGAAAGACAGCAGTTACTTTTTATGAGTCATATAAAAATGAATTGGGTCCAAATTACAGGGATGACAGTGCTTTCTTTGATAACCTTCCTCAGGTGTCAGAAGAGATAAATGCAAAGATTTCAGGTGCCTTGACCATGGGAGAATTGTACAAAGCCCTCCAAGGCATGGAGCTGGGAAAAGCACCTGGGATGGATGGCCTGCCAATTGACTTTTATAAGTCTTGTTGGTCAGAAATTGGAGAAGACTTGCTAGAGGTACTCAATAATAGTTTAGCCGGAGGGCTACTACCGTTGAGTTGCCGAAGAGCAGTCCTAACTCTCCTACCCAAGAAGGGTGATCTAACAGACATTAAGTGCTGGTGGCCGGTCTCCCTCCTGTGCTGTGACTTTAAGCTGCTCTCTAAAGTTTTGGCAAACCGTTTGGAAGTTATGGACCAGATCATACATCCTGACCAGACATACTGTGTCCCTGGGAGGTCAATCTTTGATAATGTTTCCCTGATTAGAGATCTTATTACAGTCTCCAAGGTATTAAATTTGGATTGCGGTTTAAAATCATTGGATCAAGAAAAAGTTAAAGGGCGTCTAGAAAAATTGAAGCTTTTATCTCCAAAATTGTCATATAGAGGATGCATTCTAATCGCTAATAATTTGGTGGCTTCTTCTCTTTGGCACAAGCTTGCTTGTATGGATCCTCCCTTACAAATGCTTCCGAAAATCCAAGCTATTTTTGATTTTTTTTGGGACAGACTACATTGGGTGTCACAAAATATATTGTTTCTGCCTAAGGAGGAAGGTGGTCAAGGTTTAATACATCTACAAAGTAGAATTGCAGCTTTTCGGCTACTTTTTGTGCAAAGGCTGTTGAATGGACCATCAGATGTTAGTTGGCGTGCTGTCTTATGCCTGATTTTACATAATTTAGTAGGTCTGGGGCTGGACAAAACACTCTTTTTAATGGATCCTTTAAAAATGGACACCACCAAGTTGCCTGTTTTTTACAGGAACATTTTTAAAGTAAAAACCAAAAAACGCTCATTCTCTTTTTTGGTTACTAGAGGAACCCTTAATTTTTGGTTCCCGTTTGGACAACTAATAATTTATCCTGTCCTGGGCTCAGTAGGCTGCTGATTGAACACAACTTGGTTACTCTAAGTCAGCTACTGCACATTGTAGGGACGGATTTTAAGAATAAAGAAGCACTGGCTGACTTTTTGGGTTTCAGATCTATACGTCTGGTTACCCAATTGATAACAAAAGGGAAAGCTGCGATTAAATCAACTGAGATGGACTTGCTATTGGAGTTTCAAGCTGGTTCTCAAGTTCAAAACTCCAAAGACTCTTTTCCTTGTTTGCTGTTTTCTGTGAGTGTTGATGAGACTACCTCTCCTTTCTTACAAAATACTATTTCTCTGTGTAAAGATTTTTTTGAAGCACTGGTAAATCTTTGTATAAGTCTTGTGTTTTGGGTTTTAGCAAAAAGTTTTTAAATGGGAAAATGTATACTCCCTGGCAAGATGTTTTTAAACTGGAGCAAAGTAAAAAGCCTGAGTGGAGATCCTTTTATAAACCACCATTGACCAAGAGAACAGGAGATTTACAGTGGAGAATTCTTCATGGTGCTGTTGCAGTCAATGCTTTTATTTCAGTTTTAAACCCTGTTGTTGCTCCTACATGTCCTTTCTGTTTTGTGAGAGCAACCATCTTTCACGCTTTTATGAATTGTTTTAGATTACAACCTTTATTTCTAGTTTTAAGTGATGTTTTTAAGAGTTGTAATGAGAAATTTTCTTTGGAGACTTTTATTTTAGGGTTCAAATATGAGAGAAAAAGAAGATTTACTTGTCAACTTTTGAATTTTGTTTTAGGCCAAGCAAAACTGGCCATTTACATGACTAGAAAAAGGAAAATAGAACACAATGTTAATCAGAGCATAGTAGATGCTTTTTCTAATCTGGTGAAATCAAGAGTCATGGTTGATTTTCTTTTTTATAAATCTATTGATGATCTTTTTACTTTTGAATGTATTTGGCTGCAATGATGCTTTTTACAGTATTGTAATAGTGTTTTTTTGTAATAAAAGTTCTGTTAAAATTCAAAATTCTCTCTCTCTCTGGTGCATGCTGGGAGTGTGTGTGAGAGCTGAGTGCGTTGCTGAGAGCGTTTCTTTACTGAATCTTTGTGGTTTATACCTTATATTTCTGTTTTCTTTTTTTCTTTTTCTCATCTTTTCTTTACCCTCGCGCTGTAGTTTGTTCAGTTAGAGTAGGAAAGGAAGGAGTTTTTCTTTTGGCATGCGCGTGGCTACAGTTGCCGTGATGGCGTCTGTTCCTGCGCTTGAGACGCCGACACTGTCACTGCGTAACGGGTGCAGGTGTGTCCCTGAGCCCGGGGTAACAATTGAACAACTGCTCCTAATTATAGGAGAGAAAGTGGGGTTCGAGAACATTGTCTCGGCCTCACGTATGAATAAAGCGGTAGTTGTGTTTTTAAAATCAGAACCGCTTGTAAATCAGCTGACCGTGAGTGGAATATGGGTGAATGAAACTTTTGTTCTGGTAACCCCGCTGTCCGCTCCAGCAACCAGAATCACCATCTCCAATGTCCCACCGTTCATTCCTGACACTGCCATCATTAGTGAACTACAGAGGTTTGATAAGTTTGCGAGCCCAATGAGAACAATTCCCCTTGGATGCAGAAACGCTGCACTTAAACATGTGCTTTCGTTCAGACGGCAGATTTATGTTTCTCGGCTTGCCTGAACGGACACTGGAGGTTTCTTTCCGTGTTACTCACGGTGGAAACTCTTACATGGTTTTTGCAAGCACAGACAGCATGAGATGTTTTGAGTGTGGAGATATTGGACATAAACGCTTCACATGTCCGCATAAAGATGAACAACACCCGTCTACATCCCGCACCAACATCGATAACAATAACAGAAAAACCGACAACTCTAAAGCACAGAGACCTGAGGAACAAAATAAGGGGAACTGCAGATGAAGGAAAGAGACAGCAGGAAGTGAGTGTAACTCATGTTAATACTGCTGGTGAGGAACAGCCTGGATGCAGTTCTGCTCCTGATAGATCTGATAGTGTTTCTGGTGCTAATACTTCAGAGTGTGTTACTGGTGCTAATACACCTGAGTGTGTTTCTGGTGCTAATACATCTGAGTGTGTTTCTGTTGTTAATACACCTGAGTGTGTTTCTGTTGTTAATACACCTGAGTGTGTTTCTGGTGTTAATACACCTGAGTGTGTTTCTGGTGTTAATATACCTGAGTGTTTTTCAGAAACTGATAGAGCTGAGAGTGTTTCTGGTGTAGATAAGTGTGGTTTTCAAGATAATACTGAGTTTGAAACTGATGTGAATGAGGCTGAGGGACTGAAGGAAAGTAAAGCTGAGGAGATGGAGGTTCTCTCTCAGTTCACTGATGATGGCATGAAGGATGATGAGCAGTGGTCTGATATCCCTAAAGAAGCTGATAAAAATTTGTACTCTGTGGAACAAATCAATGACTTTTTAGACAAAACAAAAGGTAAATCCGGTGTTGAACTAACAGATTTTTTCCCTGATACTGATAAATTTATTTCATCTGTTATGTGGGCCAGGAAAACGTGTAGTTATGATGAACTCTCACAACAGAAGAGGTTTCGTTTAAAAAAACATATAACTGCCTTAAGATCAGGTAAAAAAACAGGAAAAGCAAGAGGAAAAACTAAATATTCATAATGGCTGTGTTTTTTTCTCTTTTTTCTTACTCTTTTTTTCTCTTCCCTTTCCTTATGGAGGCACTACATGTAGGGTCCCTTAATATAAATGGGATGAGAGATAAAAGAAAATTTGGCCTGTTATCTGAATGTATACGCTTAAAAGATCTGAATATAATTTTTTTGCAAGAAACACACAGTGATCTAAGTAATGAGGTTGACTGGGGCCTGTGGTGGAAAGGTGAAAAGTTTCTTAGTCATGGAACAAACCTGAGTGCTGGTGTGGCTGTGCTTTTCTCCCCTACTCTTAAAGTTAAAATTCTTTATACAAATGAAGTGGAACCTGGAAGACTACTCATTATTAGATGTGAAATCAGTTATCTTCACTTTTTGTTTGTCAACATTTATGGCCCTAATTCAGACTTAGAAAGATTACAACTTTTTATTAAATTGGAGCGTTTTTTAAGTCAATGGCAGGAGGATGATTTTATCATTTTAAGAGGAGATTGGAATTGCACTTTAGATTTTACATGTGATAGGATTGGGGAGGAACCTCACACCCAGTCAGGTAATTGCTTGTCTAATGTTATCAGAATTTTCAATTTATCAGATGTGTGGAGAGAGCATAACATAACAACACGACAATACACTTGGGTAAAAATCAATAACGGTAGAATCTGTGGTGCAAGGTTGGATAGGTTTTACACTTCATATAATTTGAGAAATAGAGTAATTCGTACAGCCATCATACCCACATCCTTTTCTGATCATAAACTTATCACACTTGTGTGCACTCTGGTGAATAGTACAAAGAAAAGTTGCTACTGGCATTTTAATATGAAACTTTTACTAGACAAAAATTTATTTTAAATAAATATATTTATTTATAAGAGTATTTTAAATCTTTTTGGGAGGCCTGGAAAACTAAAATATTTTTATCAAAATATCATTCAGTGGTGGGAAATTGGAAAAGTTTTTGCCAAGGGTTTTTGCCAACAGTATACTGCCCACTCCTCTTTAATTTTTAAAAAGACAGTAGAGCAGCTTGAAAAAGAAATTATTGATACAGAGAAAGCAATGACTATTAATGGTGATGTGAATTTACAAGACCTGTGGGCAGACAAGAAAAAGCAGCTGAACGCAATCCTAAATGAAAGAGTTAAAGGAGCCCTTGTCAGGAGCCGGTTTTTATCTATAAGAGATATGGATGGTCCCACCTCTTACTTTTTTAATCTGGAACGTAAAACAGGCCAAGAGAAACAAATGTACTGTTTAAAAGATGAAAATGGACATGAGACTTCTGATCCTGCCACAATGCGCAGGCTCGCTGTGGCTTTTTATACTAATTTATTCGCTGCTGAGCCATCAGATGAACAGTGCAGGAATGAACTTCTTCAAGATCTTCCTGTTTTAACTTCTGAAAGCAAACAGCTTTTAGAAACTGATCTTACGTTTGAGGAGGTTACTGCTGCAGTGATGGGACTATCTTCTGGACGGGCACCTGGCTTGGATGGACTCCCTGCTGAATTTGATAAAACTTTTTGGACTGTTATTGAACAGGATTATTTTGAGGTCCTGCAGAAATGCCTCAGTGAAGGTTTTCTTCCTTTGAGTTGTCAGAGGGCTGTTTTGACACTGCTTCCTAAGAAGGGTGATTTAATGCTTTTAAAGAACTGGAGACCTCTTGCCTTATTATGCTCAGAATATAAAATCTTTTCTAAATGTCTGGCAAACAGGTTGAATAATGTTTTAAAGGAATTAATACATAAAGATCAATCTTATTGTATTAAGGATAGGTCTATAACTGATAATCTACACCTTATACGTGACCTGTATGATTTTGCTTCATATCATAATATACCTGTTGGTTTTTTATCAATTGACCAGGAAAAAGCTTTTGACAGAGTCGATCACACTTTTCTGTTCAATACTTTAAGGGCTTTTGGTTTTGGAGACAAATTTATTTTAATGATAAAACTATTGTATTCTGGAGCTACATGCATGATAAAAATGGCTGGTGGCCTCAGTACTCCAGTAAAAATCCACCGAGGTAGCAGGCACTCTTACATGGTTTTTGCAAGCACAGACAGCATGAGATGTTTTGAGTGTGGAGATATTGGACATAAACGCTTCACATGTCCGGTCAACTATACAGCTTAGCCATTGAGCCTCTGCTCTGTATGTTAAGAAAACAATTAACTGGTTTACTTAACTTACTGAGCACTCAGGAACCTACGAGGTTGTCTGCTTATGCTGATGATGTAACAGTTTAAATTAGTACTCAAAGTGATGTTCAGCTTTTAGAGAAGGCTCTAAAAACTTATGGAAGAGCGTCAACAGCTAAAGTCAACTGGGGCAAAAGTGAGAGCCTGTGGTGTGGTCCACTTTTAAACTGCCCTCCACTTCCTGGAGGTTTACAGTGGGGAAGAACTGGTTTTAAATATCTAGGAGTGTTTTTAGGAACAGAGGATTTTAGGAAACAAAATTGGGAGGGCCTAGTGGAGAGAGTGTGTGCTCGGTTGTCTAAATGGAAATGGTTGCTGCCTCAGCTGTCCTACAGGGGGAGAGTCCTGGTCTGTAACAACTTGGTTGCTTCATCACTGTGGCACAGAATGATGATACTGGAGCCACCAGAGGACCTGGTGAGAAGAATGCAGCAAATTCTAGTGGATTTTTTCTGGTCTGGACAACACTGGTTGAGAGCGCCAGTGCTTTATCTGCCCACCCAGGAGGGAGGGCAAGGTCTAATAGATATCTGCTCTAGAATCAAAGCTTTCAGACTCCAGACAGCACAGAGACTCCTCTATGGAAAGGATGTGAGCTGGACTGGGGTGGCATGTGCACTACTGAAAAGAGCAGGCAATTTGGTGTTAGACCGTCATCTTTTCCTTATGGACATTGATAAGCTGGACTTATCTGGGCTAACTGTTTTTTATAGGTCAGTGCTAAATACATGGGCACATTTTAAGACTTCTCGTTCAATAAGTGGTGCTCAAGGACTATGGGACAAAGAAGAACCATTGCTTTTTAACTCTGCACTAAACGTGAACATTTTTAATTCTGAGTCTCTCAGAAAAACATTATGGTCTGCTGGAATTACCAAAATTGGACACTTGATCTCAAAGAACGAATGGATAACTCCGGAGGTTTTGGCCTTAAAGCTAAATATGAAATCTATCCGAGTGGCATCATTACTGTTAACCAAAATACTAGAATGCTTGCCACTGGAATATAGGCTGGTTTTAGAGTCAGGAGATGGGGAAGCTTCTTTGTCTACTTTCCAAGATCTTAGACTTTCAGCTGATACTGGTGAATGGCAAAAATCAGACGGTCGCCTGTTATCTTTTAATAAACCTCAACTGGAATTTTTAAGTAATACTGGAAAAAAAGTTTTTTATATACTGTGTGTGAAGGTGTCTCACCTTCACTCTCTTGGAGAGGTGAGAGAGTCAAGATGGCGGGACTTTTAAAGACTAGGCTCTTCCCCTAAAGGATGCTGGAGGTCCCTGTATAAGCCCCCCATTGAGAAAAGGTCTGGAGATCTTCAGTGGAGGATTGTGCATGGGATAATAGCCACAAACAGACACATAGCACACCTTGACCCACAGGTAGGGGAGGGATGTCCATTCTGTGGGGCTCAGGAGATCTGTTTTTAAACTGTTTTAGACTGCAGTCTTTATTTTATAAATTAGAGGAGTGGTGCCAGTCTCTTAGGGAAGTTTTTATACCTGTGCTTTTTATTTATGGTCCAAAATACTCAAAGAGTAAAAGGGAGGTTCATGTTTTACTAAATTTTATTTTTGGGCAAGCTAAAATGGCCATTTGGCTGTCACGTAAACTAAGACTTGAGGATGGTAGCTCTGCTGATGTATTGCTGTTCTTAAAGGGGTTAATAAAATCCTGTATCATCGTTGAATTTAATTACTATAAAATGGCCAATGATTTGGATGCTTTTAAATACAAATGGGTTTTAAATGGATGTCTTTGCAACGTTGATTCTGATGGCTGTCTGTACCTTCATTTTTAGTTTTATTTTATACAGTTTTCTTTTATATATTTACTTTTTATTTATTTGAAGGGGGAGGTCTTGTATTCTGTGAGATCACACAAAAGTCAAGATGAAGATAAGAGAGAAAACCATTGAAAAATGTCCAACAATATGGCATTTTGTACTTTTGCCTGATAAATCATTAATCATAAAAGATTTATTGACTTCACAGCAAACAGAGCCATTTATTTCTTTACTGGACACTGTATACAATGAGTTAGGTGATGTGCATATATATTCACACACATTTCAATAAATGGTGACTCCATTCTCAAGTAGTGGAGTCCATATAGCCGAGGTATGGGCTAAGCAGAAGTGGATTGTTTACCAGTGTCAACCCTCTGGTTCGCCCTCACTCCACCATCAGGATTGGATGCCATGGACAAGATACAAGATAATTGTGATTATCTAATTGTGATTACCTTAATCCAATTCATTTTAATAAACTGAAATAACTTTTTTTAAATAAATGATCTGTCCAACACTGAACTCATGAGACAAACTCACTGTCTGAATACCAAAGCTAGTGAAGCTGTTGGTTTATTTACAGTGGTTGCACTTGTGTACAATTATTTAAATATTTCACTACATTTGTGTCTGTTTGTTATTTTGCTCAAAGTTAGGAAAGTAATGTTTAGGTGATTGTTCCCAAATGATCCCAGTGTCTTCAACACAGTGAGGCATACAGGTAATTCAGCACAACTGTTTTAATTATAGCATCAGATCAGTGCTCATATCAGCCAATACTGAATCCCAGGTATCATAATCTGAATTGGAGGCAAAAAGGCGGGCCAAAGCATCCCTAGTCCCGGTATAGTTATGTAGAAAAAAAAAATTAAGCTGCTATTCTTCTGTAAAATGACTTTCTGGATTATATCTGGACTATTATGGATTTAAAGGGTGACAAAGCAGCACACCTACAAGGGCTTTCCTGTATTTATTGCATTTGAGAGAGAACATTATTACACAACATTAATTCGTTTTTGTGCCACAAGTCATTGTTATAAAACAAAACAATGGTAGTAATGAAAACTAAGTGAGCTTTAATGTGTCCAGTTTATATAGGTAGGGAATACAAACTCTTGACAAAAGTGGACGAATACTACAGGCATAACAATATACCAGTGTCTAGGTTCTGTTCATATCATGGTTTTGGAGTCATGGTTTGGTTCAGTTCATTTGCTGTGGGGGCAGGGTTCATAGCATGGCACCAGCAGTGCTAAACACTAATCGTTGTAAAAAGACATGCACAGTTTCATTTCAAATCAGTTTAACAAAGAACAGTGCCTTACAAGCCCTCTGGTATGACAGCCATAGGCCCATGTCATACTAGCCCATGTCATACTATACATCATTATAGATAATACATTTTGCTATACACACTTGTTTCCTAGCACGATGTTCTGCAATCATGTGTTGATTTATATTTATTGTTTTTGGAATATACTGACAGAAATATGTGCAGAAATATGATATTCATAACTACTTTGCACTACTTTATCAATGGTCATGTCATTTCTCCCCATAGCTGTTAAATATGGGCATTTTAAAGTTGTAAACCTACATTAAAGATATCAACACATTGAGTCCTGATAGACAGAACTTTTAGAACTTTTAAACAGACATTTAGGTTTTCCTTATGAAAAAGAATATTCTGGTCATAAAATTACAGACTGAAAAACTATTTAATTCGTTGATGTGTGGTTTATTCACAAGTTCATAAATGTTGGCTAGAATATTTATTGTATTATTAGCATGAAAATTATTAGCATTATTAAACCATAAGGGTACCGTGGTACACACCAAGGGTGGTGTATCACGATTCTTGGATTCAGTTTTTAATGTGGTTACATCCTAAAATACAGTTCAGAGGTAGAAAAAAATTACCCCTCAAAAAGATTCTGTGAAGATTCCTGTAGGTGAATCATAGGAGTTTATTATTATTGTATTATTACTGTATTATTATTACTGTATTTTTTGGCTAAAATCAGCCTAGGCTAAAATCAAAGCAAGCAGCAAACAATATCATGTGGTGTTTAGATGTTGGGCCATTGAAATGTTTAAGAATTATGCATCACAATCCACAAGCTCCTGCATCTGTAAAAGCAAATCAGTTATTCTTAGTAGGTCTCCTCTTCATCACTGCTCATTTCAGAGTTAATTTACCTGTTCTACTGCGTTTCATTAATAAAACATCACCTCAATAACAGTCTCCTGTTGTCCAAGTCTACTTACCCTAACAAGTACACTTACTGTTGCAAAATCATGTACTACAGGTTTTGTATTGATTTTGTATTGTACTACAGCATTTGTATGTTTGTTTGTTTCAGTTTGGTCAGAGCTGGTTGAACTTGGGGACGAGGTCAACCAGCATGCGGAGGCTGGTGTGGCGATTGAAGTATTCCCCCCAACACCGCAGAGCAGACTGCTGTACACTCCCGCTCTACAAAGCAATGCTGAGAGAAAAGAGCTTCTCACACCAAGCCTGTCAGCTCTGGAGCCCTGGCATCATACTAATGCTTCAGACATTTCTATGCACTGCACTAGCACAGAGTAAAGGATGTCTCTATTTTATGCTACATTTAGTGCTCAAAGAATATAAAAAAAATTCAGTTTTCATATACATTTCATATGTTGTCTTCCTGTCCCTGTGACCCCACCTCAATGGTGCTTATCCGTTTCATTTCTCCTGTTTGTTTAATCTTCTCCAATGTTTCCTATTCTGTCCTATATGCTCGTGTTAATGTGGTGGTGTTTTGCACTTCCTGAATTTTTCCCGTTTTGTCTGTGGATTAATGTCTGGATAACATTAAAATGTCCTTTACTGCACTTTTGCCTTATTTTCCACTGCACAAAACAATGTGAGCATAGTGCCAATGCTTATTTCACAAGATAAGGTAAGATATGACAGAACTATAAAACATTGAAGTACAATAATTTTGTAACACTCCTTTAATAAAAAAAAAAAAATACTATAAACCAAATAAAGGGGATTAATCTCATATATAAAAACAATAAAAAAGACAATATGCAATTAGTTCACATTAACTGTGTGAAGCGTCTTTAAGTTCATACTTCTATATACATAATTCTGTATGGATTGATCTCAAATCAAGTTGAGCTCTGTCATTCTGCTACATGTGGACATACAGTGGAACGAAATGTTGTCTCACAGGACCACAATGCCACACAAGTAAACAAATAAATATACACCACTAGACGTAACAATTTTTTAAAACCTATACATACCATAAGCATGCCTGCTTATAGCATCCTATAAGCATCTCACTGGTCAAGTTGTTTATGCCGGGAGCTAAATCCATGCAACACTGGTCTGTTTATTTGCTCAGTGGCGAGTAATCCAAGATTCGGATACGGTATCTGGAAACTAGCACAGAAAAGAAATTGAAAGCAATATAGCTATATTTGAGTAAGAGCGTTGATACTGTAATAAAATGTTTGAGGCACAGTGTTAAGGTTATATGATGTAGCAACGCACACCACTGAGACTTTAAAAGGCTACCTGCTGTCACGAGTGGTACGTGGACTTCTGGAGCGAAGGAGATAAAACAACGTTGAATATAATCCAATACGTGTTTAATAGAATAATCCAGCAACAGGATACAAGGAAACATGGACCGTAGACCGTAGACCACCCACTCAACACAATGATGAAACTAAATAGACCCGACAAAGAACGCTAAACCGAAACCAACATAAATAGAAATACTAAATGAACATAGACAGGTGAAGGTGAAAAATTTAACAGGAACAGGAAAACCAAATATGGGCAAAAACAAGGGAGAAACAGTTAGAAAACAGTTAAACCAAAAACACAGTCTGACAGGGGTGTGACACCTGCATTTAACATCATTAGATTTTGTGAGGTTGTGCAGGCATGCTTATAGTGTGACAATGCAACACAAGACAAACATGCTGGATTTTGAACTTTGGGAGAAAGAATTTCAATGCCAAAAACAGCTCTTATTTCCAGGTGGTTTATGTGCCAGAATAAATTAACGCCCTCCCACACAATACAAGCTGGACAGCGATTGAGAACTGCACGCCAGCCTGTGAAAGAAGCATCATAAGAATCCTGCAACAGTAACACACCCCAAGACTGTCACCCAAGGTGAGAAACCGGGGTTTGTTTTACACAAGACACTTACGAAACCCTTGGCACATAACCTGTTGTCTCAACGTCTCTTTAAAGCAGCATTTGTCCCTGTTGGATCCTAAGGCGCATTTCAGCAGTCATTCATCTTGTTCCCATGTTGTGACTTAAACTTACTTTGGGCACATTTGCAGACAGAKCTTACAGTTGCTAAAAAGTGCATTTTTAGATAATTTCCATTTTCTAACAGAGCATTGTACAGGGGGTTGTTGTTTTACAGATTTTCACCTTTCTACTGCTGGATGTTGCAACCTTGTAGTGAAATGAATAAACCATATCTCAGCATTAAAATGTGTAAGACATATGGGCGGGCTATTTGATTTTGTCAGTGGCCAAAACAGGCTGTCAGTGGGCACTAGTTATTGCCCTAGCAACTTCCTAGCATCACCCTAGCAACCAATTATAGCGCCCTAGAAACTGCATAACATCATGAAAAGCTATATTCCAATATATTCATTATGCTAAGACATGCTAGCATCATGTTATTTATACTACCATTATACTAATTTATGCTAAAACATACCAATATCATGTAGAAATATTCTGGCAAGTTTTCCTACAGTAAGCACCACTCACATTACCTTCAGAAAATGCACCTATCTACTTGCTCTTTTTCTTGACAAAACTTTGGCTGTTAACTTGTCTTTCACAGTTTGTCATAGACCCATTAATGAGGGGTCACATACTGTAGATGATTTATTGGGGAGGGGTGTGCTAATGACCTATAAATGTTCAAGTGTGTCAAGTTAGCCCCTAGAAATTCCATAGACTTCCATAGACACCCTAAGTACCTTGGCAACTGTACAAACATCTATGGTACTTACAACCACCTAAAGAGACCCAGCAACCACACAGCAACACCATAGAAAGCACTCAGAGTACCCTAGCAACCATAAAGAAACACCCTGTCAACTACTCTGAGTACTTTAGCCATTATATAGCAACTCCCTAGCAAGCACCCAAAATACCCTAGCAACTGCATAACAACACCTTTCTATCCTTAAAACTCCAAGCTTTAAAAACTACTGCAATCTTATGTAAACATTTGACTACGCCCTCTAAAGCCAGCAAAAGGTTTGTTCACAAACTTTAGCAGTTTTCCAAACTGCTTGGGTGTTTTCATGCCTAACATGCTCAAAAACTCCTAAAAATTGGCACACACATCAGTCATCAGTTATTATGCACAGGCAAAGGTTGGCTTATAGGTGTGGCATGGGCACAAGCCCTGTAACAGAGCAGAAAAAGATATATCACAAAAATGCATGCCCATGTTCGAAACTTGGAACGTGTATTGATCTTGTCGACCCAAACAATTTTTTTGCCCTGACCTTGGCTCCACCTAGCAGGAGGTCTGCCATTTCATTTTTTTTTAAGTACAGGTTGTGAAATATTGTCATGTCATGGGGATGCCATGTCATTCATACCAAACTTAGTTAACATTATGCAAAGATATTGAAGATGCTACAGTAAATTGCAAAGGGAGTTTTAATATTACCAACGCTGTTGCCATGGCAAAACACTAAATTTCTCATATTTCGGGCATGCATTAAGTAATTTACATCAAACTTAAGCAATATGTTTTGTGTGTTGGGCTGATGACATTGATATGGCATTAGTCATGGTCGTAGCGCTACCAACTAGCAAATCACATTTATCTGCACAGGATATCTATGTCAGAGATGGGCAACTTTGATAATGACAAGGGCCAGTAATTTTTGTCCTTTAAACCAAGGGGCCAGATTACTAATTTATACTCATATTTTGCATCATCTTCCTCAATATTTTATTTAGGTAAATTTTATTGAAGGAACTAATTGTACAATTAGTTCAATTGTGTGTGCGTGTGTGTGTGTGTGTTTGTGTTTGTGTGTGTGTGTGTGTGTGTGTGTTTGTGTGTGTTTTAAAAATTTTATACTAATAAAACTGCAATTATGCTAATTTAAATGGTCAACTTCATCCACAAGCAAATATAAATGCAAATCTCAATTGCACTAAATGTACACAAAACAAATGTACAAAGGTCACATTTGTTACAGAACATTAATGAACATTTTCAACATAACCTGAAATAAAGTGCTTAACAAAAACATGTTATTACCAAAATCCACATATTACTATTAAAGATATCCCTGACTGAATATAATATAACCATTCAGTAATAAAAATTACGGTGATGATAACAGTGATCGGCGGGAACGATAGCAACCTCTCCTGGTTTGTGTTAGAATTAACATCCTTCCTAATCTTGTTTCTCAAATTTATCAAAATTGTCACCAGCGTGTCGTTGGACTAGTCAACACTATAAAAGACAATCGTCAAGCAACTGTTCTAGTGGCGTAGATGGTAAAGCGTGTGTAACGGTCGTTTTTGACGCGGTTGACCCGAGTTTGAACCCGCCCTTTGCTGAGCTTTCTTTTTTCTCCATTTTCAAATGTCATATCATATCGGAAAGGAATTTATTTTCAATTAAAATTAAGGACATAATCGAAAGAAAGTATCGGGTGTGGTTAGGGTAGGTGTAGGGAGGGCTTATATTGTCCTGAAAAGATGGCATTAATTTAATAATTTGAATTAAAATTATCATTTGCACGCAATATGTTATTATTGTATACTGTTTTTATGTAGTACAATAGTGAGGTGCAGATAATTGCCACTATTTGCAATAAATAGTAAAAATAGCAGAAAACCCTGCTATTTTAACAGTGTAAATAGCATCTACCTTCTATTAACACTATTCTATTACCTTCTATTAACACTGTAAATAGCATTCTACGTTATTTGCACTTAGTGCAAAGAAAATACTTTTTTGTTATTTACACTAAGTTTACACTCTTTTGTGGCGTCTCCAGTGTGGAGGCTGCAGTTTTTTGAAGTTTTGTATTTTGACAAAACATGACAGTAAGCCTTTTATTTAATAAATAATTTTATGACAACATATTCTCTTGTAATCTCAAACCAGCTTTGACACAGCAGTCACTTGCTTTATCGTATCTGCACTTAAGAATAAGGCTTATCCTAAATAATTGTACTCTTTAAAACATATCCGCTGTGATTTGATTTAGGTAGCCTACTTTTTTATATGGAAGACAGGACTTTCTTTCAAACAAGTTTATTAAACATGTTTGATGAAGGTGGAGAAAATAGCAGTTTTTTAAAGATCAACTACAATTTAGGATAAAGACTGTAGTTTTGTATTCTTTCCAGGAGAGGGGGCCACAGAATAAGAATTTGTTCTTTGCAAGCCTTCAGCGTTTAAATGCATAGAATTACAGTTGAGGAATAAAAATAAAATACATACAAAATAAATACAATTTCCACTGAGTTTTATAACTGCTTTACAAATTACCACGTATGTGCCCAAGAAAGTGTTGTTCATAAGACAGCACATTGCTCATAACCTCATCAAGCTCAATAGAAGCACCAGTCATGTAAATACCAATGTAATACCGATGATGCGTAATGAAGTGTGTTCCATATCTGCACTACTACATTTAATTTAACTTATTGTATTTATATTTAAGATTTTGTATGTGTACATGTTGTATCTTGCTACTGACCATCCTGCTGTAACAGGAATTTCCCTCATGGGATCAATGGATCTATCTATCTATCTGGCTACCTCGTTCTGCAGGACTTGTGCACCTTCCCCCCAATAGCAAGGTAAAGAAGACGCCACTGAACCTGGACTGGTGCTATGCAAACTGGATTGCATGCAGAGACTCATCTTCTGGGAAATTAGATGATCTGTTACTAAAAATGACAGGCTTTGAAATAAATTGCATGAATCCCAATGCATGAATAAAGGTAATACATGAAAACAAGCAGAACATGTCAAACTTGCATATCAGAATTACAGTTACAGTTTTTCTCTGTTGCTTTCATGCTTTTTCAGATCAGACCTGCATTTCTCAAAACTACTCGTTCAACTGCCACATCCTTTTGTCACTTGCACACATCTCCTTGTTTTCAATTTCTCCTTGTTTTCAACAAATTGCAATTGCTTTTGAACAAGCATGCAAATGACTTGTACTGGTTCTCAGCTGAATTGTTTGAAGTTGAACATGTTGAACAAGTTGAACATGTGAAACACTAGAGCAACCAATGAGCAACCAGTTCTGTGAAATAGCTCAGAGGTCCATCTCATGAACAGGTATTTGACAGGTATATATGGAAAGAGCACAACAGCACTTTCTGACAATGGAAGATGAAGGAAGAAAAGAGTAAGAATGCATGGTGGAAGGGTACAGAGGCACAACAGACAGGATCGGCATGATGCATAGAAAGACTGCCGCGTAATTTCCCATAGGCCTACTGTGGTATATGTATAGTTTTGCCCACTTAGTTTTCATTTCTAAATAGGCTATGTATGCTTTCCTTTGTTCTGTAGTGCTGTATATGTTAATACTTTACTGTGTATTCTGTACTGACAGTAAAAATGGAAATGACCTTTGATGACATTTCTCAGTCATCAAAACCATAGCCACAGTTTACATGTGAATGTACTTTGTGTACAATGTTCTACTGACAACATGACTAATAATTTTGCCTGTCACACATTCATAATTGATGACACAAGGATATGACTCTGCTGACATTGACATAATGATTGATGAAAAAAAGTGCTTTTGCGCAATAGACAAAGCATTTTGGGCAAGTGACACGCTTTTGCTGGGTCATCCATGACTTTGTGTGGCTTGTACATGTTGTTTTAAGAAATGCACTTATAGTTCTGCACACCGCAATTCTGGTCTGAAAAATGCATGAAAGCAACAGAGAAAAATTGTAAAAACACATCAAAAGCTTTGCGAGTCCCCATTGTACACAAAGTACATGTCAAGTACAAGTACAAAGTACTGTCGGTACATACAAGTAACACCACTGGAAACCCTGAATCTTCTAGTTTCTGAATATATAGGTTTTAAAATAAAGATTATCTATGTCTTTGACAGATGGCCAATTGACAGTGACCGGGTAGTGGGGGACGTTTCAAGTGCACCACACCTATCTAATGAATATTAGTTTAAAATGTGGAGAAAACAAAGTTAGTCTGAAGTTTTTACAATTAATATTGAAACTACATAACACTTCTGACTGCTGCTCTTACTTTTATGTAGCCAGTACTTATGTTTACAAGGTTCAGGCTTCAAAAGTCTTGGCCAGATATATATGTATAGTGTTTTTTTTACAAAGTTTGAGGACGTGTAAAAATAGGTTTATGTAAGGTTGTAATTACAGAATTTTAAAGAAAAATTAAAAAAAAAAACTGCTAAGGACTTCCAGAATACAACCGCCTTTTGCAGCAAAAACCACAAGCTATAATCTGGTCAGATAAAGCACCCTAATTTGAAAGTACTATACACACTTGTAACCAACCATGTTGACCAGAATTCTTTAGTTGAGGTCACCCCTAGACTCATTTTATAGCATCCAATATAACTTTTAGAAAAACTTCTCACATGATATATTCTGTTTAAACTTCTCAACTACACATAGGTCTGAAAAGTACTGCAATTTGACTACATAAAATGTACATACAGGTCAAAGTACTGCAATTTGCATAAATTGCATAAACTATTCATACTTACTATACATATATGAGCTGAAATAGACCTACAAAACTTACCAACAATATTAACCAAAACTAACCTACAATATTAATTTTGCCAAGCCTAACAATGCAGCATTACTGTTCTAATTTACTGTTAGCAGCTTCACAAAACTTATTGCTTTAAAAGTTGTGTTTCAATGATTACAACCTTCTATTATTAGTTTTGCTAACGCTGCTGGACATCGTTAAAATCACTTGGAAAGAGATTTTCTTTCCATCAGGCACCGAATTCACCCTGAAGCACAAATTGTTACTCTCACTAGTTTGTGCACTTCAACGTTCAAAGCATCACTTGAAAATGACAATTTCATTGCTTTTCAAACGCATTTGAAAATGATATTTTCATGCCCCCAGTCTTGAAAACATGAAAATCATCACTGCACTTACACTAACGTTTCATGTCAAATTTGCTTACATTAATGTTTTAAACTGATAAACGACGCTATAAGGACTTGCAAAGATACTTGTGCAAATGTATTTCCCCAGGCAATGCACGCTGTAAAAAGTATTAGCTGCATGAACAAATAAGTTTATCTGACTAGATGGTTGTTTTTGCACTTTACCTTTCAAAACATCACTTGAAAATGATTTTTCATCGCTTTAGTCTTTGGAAAACATGAAATCTGTCATTGCACTTGCACAAACCTTTTCATGTTAGATTTGCTTACATTCATGTTTCAAACTGCTAAACGACCCTAAAAGCACCTGCAAAGTTATTTTCTTGCAAATGTATATCCCCAGGCATTGCTTGCTTCAAAAGTTTTAAGTGCATGAACAAATACGTTTTCTGACTAGAAGGTTGTTTTTGCACTTCCCCGTTCAAAACATCACTTGAAAATGACCATTTTTATTGCTTTAGTTTTTGTTAAACATGAACTCTGTCATTGCACTTGCACTAACGTTTTCATGTTTAATTTGCTTACATTCCTGTTTTAAACTGCTAAACCACGCTACCACTTGCAAAGTTACATTCTTACAAATGTGTTTTCCCAGGCCTTTCAAACGCATTAAGGGCAAGCAGAAACGTATTAATGTCACTAGATTGTTGCTTTTGCGGTTTAACGTTCAAAGCATCACTTGAAAATTACATTTTGTTATTGCTTTAGTATTTGGAAACCATGAAATCTGTCACTGCACTTGTATTAACTTTTTCATGTTAAATTTGCATACATTCATGTCTTAAACTGCTAAACGACGCTATAAGCACTTGCAAAGTTTCTTTCTTGCAAACGTATTAACTGCAAGATTAAAAATGTTTTCTCAAGGTATTGTTCCTTTTCCACTTCAACGTTCAACGCATCACTTAAAAATGAAATATCACCACAGTCTTGGTAAAACATTAATCCGTGTCTGCCCTTGCACTAACGTTTTCATGTTAGATTTGCTTACAATAATGTTTTAAACTGCTGCCCAACGCAAAATTCAGCTGCAAAGTTCCTTTCTTGAAAATGTTTTTCACCAGACATTGCACACTTTCAAACGCATTTGAAAATAATATTTTTATGGCCCCGGTCTTTGAAAAACATGAGAATCATCACTGCCCACAAAAATACGTTTTCATGTTAGATTTGCTTAAGATCATGTTTTAAATCGCTAAATGACACTATAAGCAATTGCAAAGATACTTTATTTGCAAATGTATTTTCCCAGGCATTGCACGCTGTCAAAAGTATTAACTGCATGAACAAATACGTTTTTCTGACTAGATGGTTGTTTTTGCACTTTACCGTTTAAAGCATCAGCTGAAAATGACATTTACGTCGCTGTAGTCTTTGAAAAGCATGAAACCTGTCTCTGCACTTGCACTAACGTTTTCATGTTAGATTTGCTTAAGATCATGTTTTAAATCGCTAAATGACACTATAAGCTCTTGCAAAGA
>JAZGTK010006588.1:0-20618 GCA_036877625.1 Ambastaia sidthimunki | reverse complement strand
CAGAAAACCATCGAATCTGGAGGAACTTGAGAGATTCGCCAAAGAAGAATGGGCCAGGATTCCTCAAATGAAGTGTCAGAGACTTGTTGACAATTACAACAAATGACTGCAGGCAGTTATCCAGCAGAAAGGATACACAATTGACTATTAGAATGTGGGGGGCTAATAATTTTGACCCTGGTAGTTTTTGTGTTTTGTGTAATATTTTCATTTCTGTGTGGAATATAAAATAATGTAAGCGTCCAAAATAAAACTAGGATGTCTAAAACAGCTGTGGTAATTTTTTTTTTTTGCTCTGGTTAAAAGCACTTTTGAAATACTTTTAAAACAATGACTATTTTGTAGGGGGGCTAATAATTTTGTCCTCAACTGTATACTGCGTTTTCAATTTAGTGCGGAGTTGGCGTCACAGGCGTTTGTTTGACGGAGTGTATTCTCAGGTATGTTAGTATTTGCATGCATTTTTACCATCACTTGGAGTATTTATTGTAGTGATTCACCGTGATAGCATGTGGATATTGGCTGGTACCCTGAACTGCGGCACTTGTTTGGAGTAACCTTGCAACTTGTGTGGTGTTTGTTCCATCCTAAGTCGTAATTATGCCTCCGCTCTATCGTATGTCTAAAGCTTTGAGCATTTAGTTTAATTGGTATAACGTTTGTTAAAGGTAATCGGGGAAAGTGAATATTGGTGTCGCTGAGCTCCGCCTCCTAGTTAGAGACACTGCATGTGACGCCGCTGCTGTTTTGCTGTTGGGCATTTGGTTATTTACCTATTTATTTATTTATAACTACAGTTTTGTTTTGGTTTCTGGGTGAGCTGTTGTTGCGTGGTGTGCGTGTGTATGGATGTGTGTAGGTATGTGTGTATAGTTGTATAAGGGTATGTGGGTGTATGCCTATATGTAGGGATATGTGTATAGATGTATATGGGTATTGCTGTGGGTATATATACATCTATATAGATATACATTTCTATATATTGGTTTGAGTATTGTATTTTTTTCTCCGACTGTAGAGTATCCAGCTTTGGCCACTCATGTTAGTGTAATTGTTATTTTTGTGCCCAGTGTTTGATTTTCTTTGTTTGTTTTGTTACCCTGGTGCTGCTCTCAGCACTAGGGTAATTTTGTTGATTTAGTTGATTTTGTTTTCTTTTGTTGAGGTTGGAAAAGGGGAGGCCAGCTGTGGTTTAACCAGTCAGATCTGTAGATCGGCGTGCACTCTTTGCTGCACCGTTTACCAATTGCTGTTTGGTCTGTGTGTTTTGTTTCTTTCTTTTCTTTTTTTGTTTCCAGGAGCCAGGGAGGACTTGGTGCGTGGTAGGCTGGTGGCTTCAATTGTGGGGCGTGCTTCACCGTATGCTGTGGGTGTCAACAACTTCTTATGGTGTGCGGGTGTTAGGTTTGCCGTGGTTGTAAGTGGGTTTGGGGACAATTCTTTGAGTCGCTGCCGGCCTGCCTTGTTCCTGCTGAGTCTGGCTCTGGAGAATTAAATTGTTTGATTTGGTGGTTTCCTCTCTGTTCGCCCAGGAAGCAGTGTCTATTATTGATTATGCTTTTTACAAAAATAAATGTGTATTTTTGATAACATGCCAATGTCTGATCATTATTTCCTTGCCTTCGATTGGTTAAATTTACCTGTGTGTCTTAATTCGGGGTAGTTCCCTAGTTCCCCTCCAAGGTGGCGTAGTTGGTCAAACTAAGTTGAACTTACCATTTTTCCTATTATTTCTCTTTTTGCCACGTATGGATTGATGTTTACTGTTTGATAATTCTTGTGTTGTGACTGGTTCAGCGTTTTTAAAACATTCTGCAAAAACGATGCATGCAAAAATATCACACATATTGTCCAACAGTGTAGCTTAAGATAAAAACATACATTGATTAAACACAATATGGTTTCGTTAGTTTCAATTGCTGAAGTAGTAAATTAGTTTCATTCTACTCTTCAGCTCTCCTCCAAGCTTGGGCTACCCCTCCCTGGCTATTCTCCTGGGCTTCAGACTCTGTGTGTAAGACAGAAATAGAGCCCTCTTCTCTTTAAAGATGGATTTCTGAAAGTGTCCCACAGTTCTGTGCTTCATTAAGGATGATGTCATTGGTGTTCATCCCAAATATGAGGGCTTTGGCCCTCCATAGCTTGTTAAAAGTGTGCTGAAGTGGATCAGAATTGAACCTGGTCATGGTTACTGGCCTAGACTGCAGTAATGAAACACTCAGGCCTGAAATACAGTGGATTATCATGATACATTGGGGTTTTTGAATTCAGCAAATGAGCTTCTGTTTAATTCTGATATTAATTATGCCTTGGCACATGCAAGTATATTTGTGCCAAAACTGTCCCTGGATGCCTTGTTTGAAAATTAGATATCAGAAGACCATTTAAATCAGTGCAATCAAATCTACATTGCTCATAGGAAGTATACAGGTCATATAACTGTTCAGTATACAATTACCAAACTTGCCCTGTACCTCTAGCATTAGATTAATTAAATGTTTCCATTGTTATAGAATAGATGTACCAGATTTATTTATTTGTTTACTTATTTTGTATTGTCACATTTTTATGACAATTTAGCAGTTCCCTTTCTGTCAATTACTCAACGTTGTGTCAATGTAAATCAATTGCAAATCCCTCTTTTTTTTGTCCAATGAGAATTGCACAAAATATTTGCAATAATACCATATATTGTGTAGAATGTCTGAATTTTTATTTTTTTTCCAATTTGTTTACTGATTTCTAAATTTATCTTAGTATTTTGGGTAAAGCTGCTTTGAAGCAATGTAACATTGTAAAAAAGCGCTATATAAATAAACTGAATTAGGGATTGCAAGACCAACTCTGTTTCTTATCAGTAAATGGCAGTCAGAATCTGACTTAAAAATAAAGTGCCATTAAAAATGGATGAGTGGGATTTGCATGCCAGTCTCCGTCCTGGTCATCCAAGTATAAAAGGGGGATGGTTTGTACCACTCATTCAGATTTGTTCTTCTGAGATGATCTGACAGTTTCTGCACCTGCTTCGATTTATCTTTGCTCTCAGGGAGCTGCTTGGTTGTGGCCAGTTCTAAATCTGCTAGTCTTGAACTGGACACTCCACAGACTTTCCTTCAAGATGCATAAGCAGAAGCCCATTCTAACAGCATCTAGATTGGTTCACGGCCATAGACCTGAAGGATGCATTCTTTCATGTCTCAATTTTACCTTGACACAGACCATTTCATTCCACTACCTTTTTTATTAAGTCTGTACATACATCATGCATGAATGTGAGCATTTTTGCCCCATTAGACTCTTCATGCATATATATATATCCCTGCCTCTGGTCATGAAATACAGCTATGATATTTCTGTCCTCTCTCTTTCCATAGTGTTTGCCTATCCCAGGTCATGGATTTGTGCTGGACAAATACAAATGTCACTGCAAAGGTGGGTTTTACCATCCAAGCAGAGTTGCAGTCAATGGCTTTACAAGTAAGTAATACATTAAAATATTACAGATAAGTGTATATGTTTTGAAGACAACATAAGGCGTCTTGCTGTGCCTTAAGTAATCAAAAAACATCATGAAGCAGGATTCAGATTCAAGCCATTTTTCTAGGGTTACAGTATGCGTAGGGTATTGTGTTACAGTACTGTACTCCACAACAAAACTGACAACTGTGGCTCCCACTTTGTGGCTCCAATTGTGGCTATTTTAGTGAGCATTCTAGTGTGGACAGAAGGCCAAAATGTAGAGAAACCAATTTGTTTGCAGAACAAATATGGACATAGCCAGAAAGGTGTTTTGCATTAAAGTGGCTGGCACTTATCAGGAGTCCTATCATAGTGAAACCCCCACAGGGCCTTCTTCACACCACTCTGAAAACAATGTCTGTCTGTTTTTATTTTTTAATGCTTCTTTTAGAGATATTCAAGATGTTGTGACTTTGTATGTACGCTTTAATTTGGTCTTGCTTTTAGTTCCCTTTCAGGAACTCGAGATGCGTCGAAATGCTATGGAAATGCCTCCAGCTTTTATGCACTCTGAATCTCGTGTCAAATCCGTCCAATAGAAGGGTGAATTGTCACAGACGGGTGACGTCACGACCAGAAAGCTTAAAAGCACGTGCGCTGAGCAAACCGGTAGCTTCATTCATTCAGCGAAGCGCTCTGTGTCGAATTGTTTGTCCATTTGTTGTCTGTCTCTATTGCTAGGGAAGCATTTAAATAGCATGCCAAAGGCAAAGGGGAAGACTAGGGGAATGAGTGAGCACTTTAGAGCATGGGTTCCTTTCTGCCCGCGCTATATTACGGGTGGGGATACACACGCTTTATGTGTTGTTTGCTTGGGAGCACGCTCAGTCAGCTCTTGAGGGGGCTGATTGTCTGCATTGTGAGCTTCTCCCAATGCGGGTGCTTCGCTCCAGGAGGGCTCTCTTTGAGGAGGGAGCCCTCATAAGCGTTCCTCAGGGTGCTGGTCCCGCTTCTGTTAAGGCAGAGCGGAGGCTGCACTCGTGGTGTTCGCAAATGGATCTGATGGAGGGAATTGAGACGGGCGAGTCCTTTTCTTGTTTCTCACCTGTCAGATCCTCCGCCCTTTCCCTGGATTCTGAAGCATGCTCTGCGGTTTCTTTCCCCCGGGGAGAGGGCTCAGCTCTCCGCTTCTCATCCACAGATGAAGTGGATGTTGAGAACATTGATGATCCTGCTGTGTCCCCCCAGTATGATGAGCTTGTGGGGTTGTTACTCGGACGGTGGCTAAGTTAAACCTTGACTGGCCCGCCGAGATACAGACTGTGCAGGAAAGGAGTCTGTTGAATGAGAGATTCCTATGATGTCGAGGTCCTGGGGGAGGCCATACTCTGCTTGCCTCTTTGGTCCTGCATCTAGCCACTATGGCAACGTAGCAGGGCTTAGCGAGCACGGGTACAAGGTGATGCCCCGAGTTGAACAGACGCTTACCAGCTATCTGTCACCCGACCAGCGTCGTCCTTGAAGGCTCCGTCTCTGCCCTCTAAGCAAAAATCCTCCAAGCAAAAGCAAGATCTGAGGACTGTGATTGCTTCTAGGAGGATTTCGGGCCAAAGGTCCTGACATTCATGGGTCGGGACCTCAGAGGGCAGCCCCATCTGGGGATCAGCGGGGTCCACCTCATTAAGTAAGTAAATGAGTAAGTAAGTGACATTTATTTGTCAGTTATGGTTACCCATAACCGAAATGTGACCTCTGCATTTAACCCATCCTTCGTGAGGAGTGAACACACACACACCCAGAGCAGTGGGCAGCTATCTCTGCAGCGCCCGGGGAGCAATCGGGGGTTAGGTGCCTTGCTCAAGGGCACTTCAGTTGCTACCTGCCAGCGCTGGAATTGAACCAACAACCTACTGATTACAAGCCTGACTCCTTAACCAGTAGACCACAACGGTTTGTGACCATAGATCTAAAAGACGCTTACTTTTACATCCCCATCCTTCCTCAATACAGGAAGTTCTTAAGGTTTGCTTTCAGATGTCATTCTTGCCAACATGAAAGAGCTGGGGTTCACCCTGAACACTGAGAAGAGTGTGCTTTCTCCACTACAGAGAATCACCTATCTGGGTGTTGCTTGGGATTCGATCACGAAGCGGGCACATCTGTCTCCCGCTCGAGTAGAATTGATCCTCCCTACAGTCATAAGAATCAAACAAGGCCAGTCACTTACTGTGAAGCAGTTTCAGCAGCTGCTAAGCCTAATGGCAACAGTGTCCAACATGATACCTTTTGGCCTGCTGTACATGAGGCCCCTACAGTGGTGGCTCAAGACCAAGGGATTTTTCCCGAAGGGAAATCTGTTCCGCATGATCATGGTCACGAGACGGTGTATCCGTGCCTTAGACATGTGGAGGAAACCTTGGTTCCTCTCTCAGGGCCCAGTGCTGAGCTCTTGGTTGCCGCGTTATGCTAGCGACAGACGCATCCCTCACTGGTTGGGGAGCGGTCATAAGTGCAGTGTTTCGGGCTCTAAGACATTTCCTCCCAGACCTGAGAGACCGCCACATGTTGGTGCGCACCGACAACACTGTGGTGATTGAATATATCAACCACCAAGAAGATCTGCAGTCGTGCCCCCTTTACAGGCTGGCGCACCAGATCCTTGTGTGGTCCCAGGGAAAGCTACGCTCACTAAGAGCGGCTTACATTTCTGGGCGATGCAATGTTGGAGCAGACATCCTGTCGAGGCAGGTGGTAAAGCAGATATGGAGGATTTTTGGGTAAGCCCAAGTGGACCTCTTTGTCTCTCGAGAGACGGCGCAATGTCCCCTCGGGTTCTCTCTAGTTCATCCAGCTCCCCTGGGACTGGATGCTATGGTTCAGACGTGGCTGAGGCTTTGTCTGTACGCTTTTCCCCTGATCGCTCTGCTCCCAGGAGTTCTGCAAAGAATACACCAGGACGCTGTGTCTGTGCTCTTAGTAGCCCGGTGCTGGCAGAGCCGAGTATGGTTCAAGTACGACACGTTTCCTCCGCGGTGCCTTGAGGCTGAGGTCCTGAGTATGATCTCGCGCCAACCCCCCCCATCCCCCCGGGTGACCTGGCCATAGTACTACAGGCTCTCTGTGCTCCTCCATTTGAGCCTATTGAAGAGATCTCTGATCTCCATTTAACAGCCAAAGTGGCCTTTCTACTGGCCATCACCTCTCCGAGGAGAGTTGGTGACCTTCAGGCCCTTTCTGTGGTCGCTACTTATTTAGACTTTGCACCTGGTTTGGCCAAAGCATTTCTCTACCCGTGAGTGGGTTATGTTGCCAAAGTGCCCACCTCGACTCTACAGCCTTCTGTCCTCCTCCCTTCTGGGATAGAGACCAGGAGAAGCTTAATTGTGTGTGTCTAGTGCGAGCACTGCACATGTACGTCAACAGAGTTGCCCTGTGGAGAAGGTCGGACCAACTGTTGGTCTGTTTCAGCCCTCATAAAAGGGGCCAGCCTGCATGTAAGCAGATGCTTAGTCATTGGTTTGTCGATGCCATTCGCATCTCTTATAAGGCTTCTGGACTTCCCCCACCTTTGGGGACCAGAGCCCATTCTACCCGGGGTATGGCCCTCTAAGGCTTTTTCTGCAGGTGTCCCAGTACAGGACAACTGCAACGCTGCGGGATCGTCCACTCCCCTGACCTTTGTCAAGTTTTATAGCTTTGATATTCAGGCCACCCCTAGTTCCTCTGTCCTTATGCCTTAAGGCTCTTTTCAACACAGGGCAGGGGTCCCTTTATTATGGCGGAGTTGACATCTCGTTGCCATAGCGTTTCAACGCAGCTCGAGTTCCTGAAAGGGAACGTCTCAGGTTACGTATGTAACCCTGGTTCCCTGAAGGGAACGAGATGCTGCGTCTCTAGGCCATACTTCCGGTATCCCTGCGTGCACTCGCTTAATTCTTTTACAAAAGCTACCGGTTTGCTCAGCGCACGTGCTTTTAAGCTTCCTGGTCGTGACGTCACCCCGTCTGTAACATATTGCCCCCCATTGGACGGATTTGACACGTGATTCAGAGTGCACAAAGCTGGAGGCGTTCCCATAGCGTTTTGATGCAGCGTCTCGTTCCCTTCAGGGAACCAGGGTTACATACGTAACCTGAGACGTTTTAACAGGAATCAGTTTTCACCTTTTACATATGCCTTTTTCTGGTAAATGGATAGAGTTATTAATACACTTAGCTAGTACAATTACTGTAGTACTTATTTAGTGAATTAATAGATTCACTAAACCTCTATATCCAAAAAGGGCTGAAGCAGCAAATTGATCCCAGCAGAAATTTACAATGTTAATTGTTGCTGCCTAAATCCCATAGTTCATAGTTTACAGTTATGTAAAGACATAATATAATAATATACAATTGCCCAAAGATGCTTTTTGAATCTTAATGCAGTTTTTGTTGTTAGAAATTACACTTGAAGGAGCATTTTTTACGGGAAATTAACATATATTAACCATGGTCATTTTTGTATGAAATGTTTGATATTGACAACCAGTTATGATTAAAGTTAGAAAGCTGAGTGAGATTCTAAAGTTATATTTCTAACACGCTGTGTTAAAGCAGAGAGAACTAGAGAGGGAGCAGACAGACATGTGGACATCACCACAGGTCGTCCATCTGTGAAAGCTCCTCTCTGGCTCTCCTCCATTGACCTCTGATAAGTGTGTTCCTGGGAGAGCTTGGCTGTGTTCTGTGAATTTCTTTTTATCTGCTCCACTGAGCCATCATCCCTTCAGTGTATTATATTTTGCTCTTAAGTAATGTTGACCCCTCAGGCCTGGCCGTCACAGTCACGGCTTATGTTAATATGAATACAACAGTGTGTGTTTATATTCTCATGTAATCGGTCAGATTTTTTAATTACATTTTATTGTAGCATAATTGCCTTAAAAGGATTGTCCACCCATAAATGAATATTCCGTTATAACCGTTACGCCAGGTAGTCTCACCCCAAAATTACACCATTGTTTGAACCTGAAGTTTACATGCCTGTTGACATGTTTGTTGAAGTGTTGACATATTTAACCTGTTCATGTTTACTGTTTACCGTGTTCAGGAGGCCAACCTACAAATTGCTTGTCTACATGAAGAATCAAATTTTCTTAATATTTGGAAAAATACATTTTACCATAAAAAATACTGTAAATTTTAAAACTTCCTCCCAAAAGACCATTTACTAAATCTAAGCTAAAAAGCAGCTCTTTCAAGAATGCCATAATCTTAACAACAATCAATGTAAAAAGAGGCACATGAAATAATATTTTTTTATTGTGATACACTGGATCAACAGTCAGATTCAGTAAAACAATGTGAATGCAATCAAATTGGTCATGAAAAATGTAAAATGTGTAACTGATGCATGAAACAACTGGTGCATTAAAGTGAAGGCCCAGATGGTGTGTACACACCCAGCCCACCCTGGCTAGCACATAAAACAGTTCATCAGCTGCCTACTGATGAGACCACCAATGAGTTGAGGAAACGCAGGGCTGGACTGCTTGAAATGTCATTACTGTACTGCCAATGTACAAGATTTTAGCACTTTTTTCTGGTGTGGTCATAATGTATCAATATAAATCAATAAAAAGTTGTTAGATTTGTTACAGAAAATAAATTTTGTTCAATTAATGAAAAATGTGACATCAAAAAGATGGAAACAAAGAGGTAAAGCTTGGCATTGCTCAGTGAGGGCTCACAAGATAGTTTACATGATGGTGTCAACTTGAAGTAACGAATTAAATTTCTTTTGAAATAAGGGACAGATGTTACAATTACAAAAGATTATTGAGATGAAAAGTGACATTTATGACACAGGAAAAGCACTTTATTAATTTTTAACTAAAATTATTGATTATTATTCAGTGTACCCAATAACTTTTGTAAAACACAGTTTGATTAGAGGAAAGGAAAACAAATGTTGCAAACATTAAATATTGCAAAAGGTTGTAAAAATGTATGCTAAATTTGAAAATGAATGCTAAATTTTGATATTGTAAAACAAGAAAATTTAAATGATATTATGAATGTTTAGCTTAACACTTAAGCTTCATATATTTTTGTCCAATAAACTAAGACATATATTATGGGGAATATTATTATGTATTTCATGAAAATTCACCATAGGAATAACTTCCCTGTTTTTTTTTAGGGAAATCAAGTGGGCAGGGAATGGTGGGGATGCCACATCACAGGGACCTTTCAGAGGGTTCCATCCAGTGTCTGCCCTGCCAGGAAGGCTGTGCTTTCTGCAAGGACGACACACCCTGCGTGGCTCGGGGCGATGGCATCCTGCGTATAGCCATTCTCTCCTTCCAGGGATTGTGCATGCTGGTGGACTTTATCAGTATGGTGCTCCTCTACCATTTCCGCAGGAACAAGGTGAGCGTGTGCTGCCTTAGGGAGCTAATTAAGACACGACTGTTTCCATAAAGCACATCCTGTTCTTATTGACACTGGGGTATTCCATGCTGAGTTACATTACAATTAGTAATTTGTACTTTGCCTCTACCTTACCACTTTAGGTGAATTTTTATATCCAATTAAAAATGAAAAAATTAGAAAGTTGAGGGTGTTTACAGTGACATTTATGTAAAACTGTCATGCCATGTAATTTTAATCTAAATTGTGGTACTCTAAGATATGGTACTAGTTTTGCTCCAGTGTTGGTAATCTTGGAATACTGGAAGATATATATGATTTTATTAAAAAGATGGCGTACCAAGTAGATAACAAATAGAACATTTGAAGCTTATCTGAATTAATTAGGGAGATATCTAGAGCAGGGAGAGGTAGAGACATAGTCAGGACTGATAAAGGACAGGGAGGATGGATTGCACCATTTTTAAAAGCAAGGATCTTTGGAGGAACAACCATATAGCCTAGAGATCTAGGCCTTCTTGGCAGAGGAATGTTCACCGCAGTGTAAAGCTTCTGTGTATTGGATCTTCCACATATAGTATTATAAATTAAAGCCAACTCATATATGGACACAACCACGTCTAGCTTTCAGATATTCCCACATTATGCATACAGTAGCCAAAACATATACTTGGATATTCACTCCATACTTGGGAAAAAATGGCATGAATTGTATTGTATTTTATTGTGCGACCATGCAGCAGTCTCAACGTAAACAAATATGTGACGCATAGTGTGAGTAATAGCGGACTGGATTTGCAGAATGCGTGAGGGAGGTTCATTAATCCCTGCAGCGGGGTTCAGTTTAGGATGTCGATATGTAGGGCACTCAGTTTTGATAGTGCCAGCATTTTCATTTACTCTGGATGCATGCTATATCTGGGCGCTGTCTAAAAGTGATCCATAAACGCTGGAGAAGCCTAAACGAAAGTGACAGAGTTAGAAATAGAAATTTTATTCTGTTTCAGCTAGTGCTGTCAGGCACTTTTTATCGGCCGTTTGATTTCACAAAGCAATTGACAGCTCACCTGTTGTGTTGTAATTCTTCTTTTCTTTATTTTATGAGAGAGGTACATCTCAACCAAAATACACATGCCACAATATCAGAAAGAGAAATGCACCATGCCTAAGTCTCTTTGCATATACATGCCGATTTTTTAATTATTTACATTACTAAATATTAGATATCCTTTTCTACTAGTGGTGCATTAGTGGTGCTGACTGTTTCTATTGCTGATACTGTGGGATGGAATTTGAACAAATGTATTGAACGTATTAATTGTACTTAGAATACGTTAGCAGGTATATGGTATCACCCCGGCAACCACCCAGTATACTTTAGCAACCACCTAGAATCAGGCTAAAAGTCATTGCAGCCAATCACAAGACCCTAGCATTATTGCAGCAAATGTTGCACTGGCAAGCACTCGCTGGCAAGCACTCACTCAAATTTTCATTAAGAAATGTAAAAGAAATTATACAAAGTGTAGGACTTTGTTAAAGTGTACTTCTAGGATTCACAAGTTCTAATTCTGTTCCGAAACCAAGAGGGTTTATTTCAGGGCAAAGCATCTGTCCATAAAGAACAAGAATAAATCAGCCTTGTGAACACATTAGAATAGTCCAAGGAAAAAGCATTTATGCAACCAAAAGGATAAGTCACGCAGCAGTCATAAATGGATGACTTTCACTGACCTATTTAAAGCAAGTGAATAAAGCAGAGGGTTTTTCAATGTGATGTTGTTTTTTATGTTTTAGAGTATAAGAGCATCAGGACTCATTCTTCTGGAGGCCATCTTGTTTGGAACCCTTCTTCTGTACTTCCCGGTAAGTTTTTAATGATTCCTGTTTTATTGTCTTTTTTATGTACTTTATTACTTTAGAGGTGTAAAATCAATGGCACTTTGGCGACTAATTTTCTTAGCCTTGTACTGCAATGTAGCCTTTAAAAGGGAAACATTTTTTTATTAGTGTTAATTAAAGCATAGCAGGAATGTTCCAGATTCAATTGCTTTCAGTTACCACAGAATTTAATTCTGATTCCTTACTGCAAGACAGAATACATGTGTGTGAATGAGAGGGACCCAAGTGGAATGGTGAGGTTACAGGGAGCAGAGGTAAAGAAGGTGCAGGACTTTAAGTACTTAGGATTAACGGTTCGGAGCAACGGAGAGTGTGGAAAAGAGGTGAAGAGGCATGTGCAAGCAGGTTGGAACGGGTAGAGAAAAGGTGTGATGTGTGATAAAAGAGTGTCAGCGAGAATCAAAGGAAAGGTGTCCAAGACGGTGGTGGGACCAGCGATGCTGTACGGCTTAGAGACAGTGGCACTGAAGAAAAGACAGGAGGCAGAGCTGGAGGTAGCAGAGCTTAAGATGTTGAGGTTCTCTTTGGGAGTGACGAGGATGGATAGGATAAGGAATGAGTACATCAGAGGGACAGCTCATGTTAGATGTTTTGGAGATAAAGTCAGAGAGGCCATATTGAGGTGGTTTGGACATGTTCAGAGTAGAGATTGTGAATATATAGGTAGAAGGATGCTAAGGTTGGAACTGTCAGGCAGGAGGTCTAGAGGAAGACCAAAGAGGAGATTTATGGATGTAGTGAGAGAGGACATAGTTAGTTGGTGTGAAAGAAGAGGATGCAGAGGATAGGGTTAGATGGAGGCAGATGATTCGCTGTGGCGACCCCTGAAAGGGAACCGCCGAATAGAAAAGAAGAAAACTCACTTTGTAAAAAGCCATAGACTTCTATTGTAAATGCATTATCTTAAATGTGTCTTTTATTTGTTTTTTAACTTATGCCAGAGATAACAGTGATATAGCTTAACTTGTTTTAAACCCAGAATAATAATAAACCCAGAAATATTTCATTGATGGACATTCTACCGTCCATGTATCAATATAGTGTTGACTTAAACAGATGAGGTTGTGTGCTTTGTTTGGTAGAATCACTCACTGGCACACTGTAATTGCAGTTTAGTGGCATTCACAGAAAAGCTATGGGCATGTCTTAACATCGAGGGCTAAATGTAATTAATGTGAACTGATTTAGAGGCTTGTAATTAAAGCAATTAGCACACACTAGGTCCCGGAAAGTAATAATCTTTGAGATGATGGTGAAGAGACCATTTTGGACATGTACAGTATTCTGGCTATACTCTATGTGACCTCAATACCTGTTAATTTATTTTGTCTTTTAAAAAACGCATATGGCTAAAATAAGTCTTTTTTCTTTACTCTAGGCTTCTGAATGTTTGAGAATTTCATTGTGTGAATCATCAGAGCAACAGAGCAATTCAAATTTTAATGTATTTGTTGTTTATTTTATAAATGTTAAAGTATCTGCATGTAAAATTACCTATTACAAAAATTCTTCATTGAAATCATTCCACAAGTTTTATTTAGCAATTTATGGGAAAAGCAGGACAACAAACCTTTTCAAATAAACCACACAGAACATCCATGCCAACCCACTGGACGACGGCAAACAAATCCATTTGTTTGTGGGATCCAAAAACATTGCAGCACAGATCAATTTGTGCTGCGCAATGCTACACAGTGTGGCCTGGTATTACTGTAGTGTAAACACAGGCGGTCAATGTAAACAGTCAATGTAAACCAACGGGATAAAAAATGTGTCATAATACGGGATCTGTGCATTAGGCCCTGCGGTGTAAATACAGCCTATGAGACCGTGTCTGTTTCTATTGTCTTTTTTTCCCTCTGATTTAGCTTGTTGGTTTTATTGGAGGTTCTGCTCATTCACAGCCCACCCCGCAGCTCGTCTCCAGCAGATAGATGCTCCGCCTGTCTGCTCTGCTGTCATTACTCCCGATCTAAATATAGACCGGAAAATATTCTCCACTCATTCTACCCCCTCTTCTACTTTAAATAATTCCAGTGTTATCAAGAAGCATAGATGCATCTCATCTTGTTCCCCTGGCATTCCGCTTTGTGGAGTAATGCAATTTTTTCAGCTCACCCCGCTCTTCTTCTGCTGAATGTGTCACATGCAATAACTTCACTCTGCACTGTCTGGAATAAGACGGGGGATGTGGAGCGAGAGAGGAAAAAACAAATTACATGCACACACACACGCCTTTGCAGATGTTTCTGCAGCGTCGGCTACACAAACACTGTGGTAACAGACAGAGATGGCACCTGCGTTTTTGAATGATCCTTGGATTACTTTTCTTCCCCATATGTGACGCTTAGCATTTCTAAGGCTGCCAAAGACAGACAGCATTATGTTACTTTACAGGTGTGTTTAAAGAAATAAAGGTGTAGCCTTATTTTAGAGGCAACATCAAATGCAACCCATAACGATGCAGTATACACTCCACTTTATTAGGTTTATTCTAATAAAGATTAAACCTGTTTAATTGTTTAGTAACACTTTGGCATGTAGTTAAGAAAATCTGCTTAAGTTTAGACCAAGCCTAAGAATGGGGAAGAATTATGATTTAAGTGACTTTAAAAATGGCATGATTCTCTTTGCCAGACAGGCTGGTTTAAGTACCCCAGAGTTTAGATTGTCACTATTTGCAAGCATCTCACTCAGTTCACTCCACATGGAAAGCTACCTGTGCTTCTTTCCTTTCTCATGTCTGTTAAACCCTCACACACCTTTTCTTTTTGCTAAGCATTTCTCTTTCCACCTCAGTCCATCTGTGTTGATAGCCTGAGTCCTTCTCATGTACATTTTCTCTTTATACCTGCTTTATTTCTGCCTGTAGTCTTCACCCTTTTCTCATCCTCACCCTCCCCAACAGTCCTCTGACCTCTATGCTCAAATGGCCTGCTGCCATCTGACCCTGGAGCCCGGCCCATCAGGAGGCTAATGACAAACAGCACTCCCACTCTAGTGCATTTTCACCTGCCCATGATGGGGCGTAGCCTTATGTTTTAGTCGGTCTAAGTCACTGCTGTTCTGTGGATTAAGTGGATCAAAAAACGCCTGCAGTTCTTCTGTATCTGCACCTGTCTACACAACCAAACCCTTCACCTTATGTTACTGAGGACATGAAAGAAAGAACTGAAAGTTTTTTTTATTTTGGCCTGTACATTACTGTGTTATGGTATTGACTAGGCTAGGCAGGACTAGATCTTAGTCAGATGGATTAATTCAAAAATTCATAATTAGTTTGCTAGGAAAACAAATTAATTTCCTGGCTACTACAATAATTACTGCAAAGGCTGAAAACAAAATTACAAACAAGTTAGAGATTTTAAGAAATTTTAAACTTCCAACTTTACATTATCTCTGTATGACTGAGTCAGTGTTAAGGCTTTTCCTTGTCTGATTCTGATTATGTCAAGGCCAGTCCCCGGTAGCATGACTGTATACTATTTGCTTATTGTCTGATACATAGAGCACATCCAAATGGCCAGCAGTTAAACTCAAACTAATATTTAAGTCAAACTAATATTTCCCTTGAAATCTGACCTGACAGCTTAAATTAAAAATCATTATTACAAGCTTACTGTCGCAAATCAGGGTAGAGTAATTTTGAACACTGAACTGTTGTGTAATTTAATAACTGATTTCTGGTTATTTATATATAACAAAAGTTATATATTGCAGCTTTACACCAGAACAAAGACTTTATGTTTACACTTTCTCTTGCTGTATGTCTCATTTCTGTCTGCAATCTCTCTCACACAAAAAGCAAGGGTCACATTCCTATTAACCTAATGTTATCAGAAATATCTCAGTGGATTTGGTGATGAAGGGAACAGTGCACAGCTTTGATGGAGAGAGCCCCTGACTCCATGGAGGCCAAACTAGATGTAATTTACACAGCGTAAGGCACAGGGGACACAACACTTACCATTAACTCCCAATTGTGCCCATGCATGTGGGAACGAGGTGCCAATGCCCCCCTCACGTCTAAAGCAGACTTGTCCACACAGACACAGAAAAGCCAAATGGGATGAGATTACAAAAACAGAGCGCACAATAAATTGTGAAGGAATGAAAAGGGATGACGTTTTCTTGACAGTTTGCATCCCAAAGCTGCCTTTTCACATTATCACCAATCAGATTAATGTTAGCCAGGGCTAAAAAAGATCTGCACCTCTTATCCTCAGATAAGCTGTTATTACTGCTGCAAACTTACTTTCTGCAATTTTACTATACTCTTAAAAAGTGCTTCACAATGCCAAAGAGGAACCAATTTTGGGTTCCAAAACAACCTTACTGTTTTACAAAATGTTCTTTTCATTGGTTCTTTAGGCTATAAAAGGTAAGAAAGAAATGGTTCTTTTAAAAACCTTTGATGAAGCAAATTGGTTTTCTATGGCATCGCTGTAAAGAACCTTTTTAGAACCTTTATTTTTAAGACTGCATCTCTGAAACAACTGTACTTTTTAGCTGACAGCTGACTTCAGCTGACTTTGAGAAATGTCTCAGTGGTTTCGTATCCATACAATGGAAATCACTGGGTGCCACTGTTGTATGGTTACCAACATTCCTCAAAATATCTTTTTTGTGTTTCTCAGAAGCAAAAAAAAAATCTAACAGGTTTGAAATGATACAGTATGATGGTAAGTAAATGGAACAATTTTTATTTTTGGGTAAATTCTCATAAACTACAAAAACTACAAACCAAAAACTACAACCAAATCATGTGAATAGCCAAAGTGCAAAATATCTAAAAAGTAGATCTTCATCTTAGTGATGCGTAGGAAAACATTGCTCACTTGTGGCCAGACCTCCAGCACACTATTGCACTGATGCGGCACCTGGGTATAAAACACCTTCCAGTGTGGTTCTGTCCTTGCCTTCATGGGCCAGAAACCATCACACTCCATGCTCCACCTCCGTCCTTAATTAGACCTGCTTCAGGAATGACCTAAGACTGCTAGTGCTCAATTATTTATGGTGTTTAGGGAAAAAAGGTACACTTTCTAATCTGCCTTATCAAGCCTCAAAGGCCCAAGTCTGCTCTAGGTTTGCCCTGCAATATGAGAACATATAAGACCCCCAAGGGTCAAGGATGAATTTAAGGACACAGTGAGGAAAAAGTCATTAGATAACTCAATTTGAGCTGACTCAAATTGACCTTTAAAGACATCTACACAAGAATCCCCAAATGATTAAGTAAACAGATTGGCCAGCATTACAGTCGCACATAAAAAACAATGTTTACAGTGTTTCTTCAGTTCATATGAAACAGGACAGGATCCTCTTGCATTATTAATTATGCTATACACACATAGTCACATGTACACTCATGCATGTATTTCCCACCATGCCCTAGAACACAAGGCAATTTCTTAGAATGTAAAGAGGTTTCTACAAGAACTAATCCTGGATCAATAATGTGAAGGTCTGTGTTATGACCTTGAGCTATCTGTCTCATCGATTCCTACCTTAGTTTGCTTCATTGTTTACACTGTCAACCCAATAAAGTCTTTACACCTGTGCTTCAATAACAACACAGTTATGAGGTGTTCCTGTCAACACCAATAACTTGCTTTTCACAGTTTAGGCATGCTTCAGATCATCATGAAAGATGTGGGACCTCTGACTCACGTGAAAACATTGGCATGGAAGCATTTAATGTCAGTTTCAGCAATCCAGCTACGTGAACTGTGGCCTTTGTTACCAAGTGCCTGGAGATTGGTGCGGGGGTGGCGATGAGGAACATGCCAGCTAATGATCATGCATGACTGTAATAAATAACAGCATTCAGCCACATAGAGGGCTACAGACGTCATGTCATCCAAGCTTTCACAGCCCAGCTGTTGGAGACACACCACTCTGCAGAAACGGAAGTTCTTTATCAGAGCACATTGTGAAAGTGCTGCCTTGATCAGCTTTTAGAAGATAAGGTCATGCTAACTTGGAGGTACTACTCTGTTTTTTATGAACCTGTAAGAGGTGTCACGAGTAAGAAATGTTTCCAAGATCAGGCCCATAGTATGGAATTTATTATTTTCATACTGCATGTATGGAAAGGTACAAAGACATACCGTCACCTCTAGAAAGCACCTAATTGTGCTACAGTCTTACCACGATTTTCTGGAAGCATCTTGGAGTACCATATTAAATATTTGTTACTTGCAGTACCAAAAAAGAAAACAGTATTACCATGGTTTTCTTAGCATGATACCACTGTGTTTCTTAAAGTATCTTAGAATGCCATTTTAATATTAAATATCTGCCTTATACAAAAAAATTCCAAAAAATGTATATGGTGTTACTATGTTTTTAAGGACATGTACTAAGGTTTTGCAATGGTGTTCTCAAAAGTACCTTAACGATAAATATAAGATATGTCCGATAGGACTGCATAAATAAACCTTTTTAAAAAAATGTATCGAAGATATAAATACATTTATTGTAACTAGACATGCTCCTTTTAAAATCGTTTTCTGATGTAAAAAATCATCTGGGGTTGAGAAAAGAGTTAGCAAATATTGTTTTCGATTTGTATGGCATAGAGACAGCTATTATACCAGAGACCAATAGGAAACAAGCCAAAAATACAAACAGTGCATTTAAGGACCTTATGGTATGTTTGAGCAGAAATTTAGTTTGGAATAGAGGCAAATCAAATGACTGTTCACACACTTGAATGTGTGAATGTTATTTTGCATTTTTAATAGATTTTTATAAATGACTTAACTCTTGGCATACTGGTTATGAGGCATAAAGATATTTAATATTTGAATATACATTAATTGTGTTTAAATTTGCACTATGAAAATTGAAGATCAAGCACTATGGGCTACAATACCCTGTGTGCTGTGTTCTATTCTGTATATTTAACCTAAGGTTGTAATTTTAATGTTGTAATGTTTTCAATGCATACAGAAAAATTTGCCTACCAAGAACATTCACAGTATACAAACAAAATGGCAAAATTAGGGGTCAAGGTTTACCTTGTTTGCTTTGACACCTAGCCCCTGTTGATCAATGCCGTAACTAGACCTTATGGGGTCAAAATAACATCTTTCTTATTTGACAGTTATTCAAAAGTTTTTATTCATAATACATTATAAAACAAAATATGTTGTGCCAGGACCTGTTTCAAGGGCTCTTAAAAGTACAAAATGGACTTTTAATTTATTTATCACGTGGAATAATGTATTTGCGAACAAGGAAGCATCAAGTTGCTTATTTCTGGGGCTTGTCTGCCAGTCTAGAGATGAAGGGGGATACTACTTGAGTATTATAGATCTGTGTGATTCTATGCAAGGCTTAGTTTACAGTACATACTATAGTGTGCAGAAAGAGTGAGCGTTGTATTATTCTGTCTATTCCTAAAATAGCCACAGACTCATCACCCTGTCTTTTCTGCTGTCTTGGTGTTGTATGCTCCCCGTCTACCATACTTTGTGTTTCCTGTGTATCTTTGTCAATCATATGTGTTTGTTTGAGGCTTGACTGACAGCACTAATAGGGTGTCTCTAAATTCCGCCACACAAGTTTAATAGTGTCTACTGTATGAATTACTCTCCCTTTCTGATTGACTGCAGCATTATCAATCTCTGCTTCTGTGCTACGTTTGTGTACGCGGGACTGAGCGTATGTGTTCAAACACTCTTTGACAGTGGCTTACTCCCACTCTGCTTCTTTCTCTTCATCTCACACAAAGACTCAAAGATGCACACAGAAAATAGCATGTTACGTAAGGGGGAGCTTTCTTTGAAAATAGCGAATAAAAGGGGGCTGCAGGGGAGTTAAAACTTGTGTCCAAAAAATGAGGGGAAGATGCAAGCGAGACGCATTAAGATAAATCTTCCTGGACTATTACATAAAGGTAAATAATAAATGCTTTCTTTTTAGCTTTGGCCTGTAAGTGGATTGTGCCCCTGAAGAAGTGTAATGTAGTGTGTGTGTGTGTGTGTGTGTGTGTATACCCATATGAGGTTTGTAGAGGAGTGTGTGTCTGCGTGTATGTGAAGGCTCAGGAACACACTGTTCTCGGGTTTACACTCCAGAGAGTAGGGCCACAGACACAGATGAGGCAGACAGCACGACAGGACCTCCCACAAAATTTCACCCACACAGTTCAGGTGTCTGTTTTTTTTTGTTGTTTTAAAGGGGCAGTTAATCCCAAAATAAACATTCTGTTATTTTTTACATTCTGTCTTTTATTTACTTTTATTTAAAGCAACCATAATGTTCAAAACATGTTTGACTTTCTATCTGATGGAAGCCAATTTGCTGAAATTTGAACAACAAATAATTAACTGAAAATCTTTGTCATTAGCTTTAATCTAAAGCGCAGCTCCACATATTTGAACATATCCATTTTGTCCTCAACTGTCCTATGACCTAACTGTCTTATGACCTGACTCAACAGAAGAATATTGTATGGTCTACTTTTTTATCAGTTTATGTCAGATTACACCCAAAACTACATATGAAAAGTTTGGTTCCAAAACAGGATAAATCCAAAATTGTTAAACTGAGAAAAACAGTGTTTTCTTTCCCAAAAAAAGGCTTGTATGAAAACTACTAATTTCTGTTTTAAACTGTAATATCTCATCATGTGTTTGTAATAACATCAAAAAATCAAATCCATATTTTGACACCCAAAACTACATATGAAGAGTTTGGTTCCAAAACGGGATAAATCCAACATTGTTAAACTGAGAAAAACAGTGTTTTCTTTCCCAAAAAAAGGGTTTGTATGAAAACGTCTCGGGTTACGTATGTAACCCTTGGTCACTGAAGGGAACAAGACGCTGCATC
>JAZGTK010006587.1:0-20619 GCA_036877625.1 Ambastaia sidthimunki | reverse complement strand
CGCCAACTTGTTCATTCCATGCATAGAAGACTTGGTGCTGTCCTTAAAAATCACGGTGCTCATACAAAATACTAGATGTAGTAGTTTTTGTTGCGGGGTGTGTATATGTAAAGCGGGGTTAGATTATTAACCTTAATTTCATGTTATGGAGTTAAAGAAGTGTTCAATAAAACTCAGCCTTGTGAAAAGTTTGGAAATTGTTCTTTTGTTCATTGAGCTACTGATTAAATTCGTACTTTTTAAAGGGGGTGTACTCATTTATGCTGAGCACTGTATGTAGTGTGGTGGCGCGTGCAGACGCAGCGGCTCTTCTCAGTCCTGAAAATATGGCGCTTACATGGCCTACTACACCACCAACCTCGACTTCTGCACTCCCCCTGTGGAGGAGACGCCGCAGATGGCATGAGAGGAAGCAGAAGAGGGGAAAGCACAGAGGCATCTAAACTAGGCTAGTGGTTAGCCCACACAAGTCAGCTATTCCAACCATCTTGCTTGCCAATGTACAGTCTCTCGACAATAAAATGGACAACATACGGCTACTGAGAATTGCTCAACAGACTGTCAAAGATTGTTGTGTCCTTTTATTTATGGAAACATGGCAAAACGAAAATATTCCCGACTCCGCCATGCAGCTGGGTCAGCTAACATGCTCCCGAGTGGCCGAGAGCACTAAGACCTGCAGTGGCGGGGTCTGTGTTTACATTAATGATGCTTGGTGCTCTCCCCTTGTGGAGTTTATAATCATCAAGTGCCGACCTTTCTACGTTCAGGTGGGAAATACACAGTGATTTTGCTGGTCACTGTTTACATTCCACCCAGCCCTAACAACAACAATAGGAAAGAGGCACTCAGCGCACTGTACCATGCCATCAGTGAGCAACAGACAACACACCCAGGTGGATTTCTCATCCTGGCTGGAGATTTAACCACGCAGACCCTAGATCAGTGTTACCAAAATTATATCAGCATGGGGAAACAACATTCTGGACATGGTTTACACAACCCACAGAGGAGCATACAAAGCCTCCCCCCTTCGCCCCCCCAGGCCTCTCTGACCACACTACTGTCATGCTAATGCCAGCATACAGACCAAGGGTGAACATCATCAAACCAGCTCAAAGACAGGTTCGTGTATGGCCAGAAGGTGCCTCCTCATCACTTCAAGACTGTTTTGCCACCACAGACTGGGACCTGTTTAAACAGGCAGCCACCTACAACCAGCACACTGACATTCAGGAATATATTGAGACAGTCACTGCCTACATCACCAAATGCATTGATGATGTAACTGTAACCAGGACCATCACCACCCGAGCAAATCAGAAGCCATGGCTGACAAGAGAGGTCCATAACCTGCTGAAGGCACGAAATATTGCCTTTAGGGCCATCAATGACGATGACCTAAGAACAGCTATGACCAGCCTGTTCTGTGGCATCAAAAAGGCCAAAAGACAATACGCCAGGAGGATAACCCACAACTCTAAAGAGAGCAAGGACACAAGGAGCCTGTGGCAGGGAATCAAAACCATCACTGACTACAAATCCCCACCACAGACCTGCAATAATGATCTCTCTGCTAAATGAACTCAATAATTTCTTTGCACATTTTGAAGCACACAACACCACGCTTGCACAAAAGACTCCACCTTCTCTTGACAACCAGGTTCTATGTATTTCCCCAGTCAGTGTGAAGAGATCCTTCTCTAAGATCAATGTCCAAAAGCAGCTGGTCCAGACAACATTCCGGGTCGGGTGCTGAAGGACCATGCAGATGAGCTCATAGATGTCTTCACGATATATTTAACATCTCCCTGAGCCAGGCTGTTGTCCTCAAATGCTTTAAAACTACCACAATTATACCAGTTCCTAAGAAACCGTCCCCATCCAGCTTTAATGACTACCGTCCTGTTGCTCTCACCCCATTGTCATGAAGTGCTTTGAGCGGATAGTCATGCAACACATTAAAGCCATCATCCCCTCCTCTCTTGACCCCTTCCAGGTTTCATATCAGGAAAATCGGTCCACCGAAGATGCAATCTCCACTGCTCTTCACTCAGCTCTCTCTCACTTGGAAACAAAAGACGCTGTGTGAGAATGCTGTTTCTGGATTTCAGTTCTGCATTTAACACCATCATCCCACAGCAACTAATACAGAAACTGGACCGGCTTGGCATCAACACCTCCCTGTGCAATTGGCTGCTGGACTTTCTCACAGGAAGACCACAGGCAGTTCGGGTTGGCAACAACACATCCAGCACTATTGCACTGAACACAGGGGCACCACAAGGATGTGTTCTCAGCCCCCAGCTCTTCACCCTGCTAACCCACGACTGCACACCATTGTACAGCACCAACCTCTTTATAAAGTTTGCGGACAATACAACAGTGGTAGGTCTCATCAGCAATGACGAGCAATGATGAGACAAAGTGCAACAATTGAGGTGCAACAACTGGCCATATGGTGCACCAACAATAACCTCTCTCTAAACATAGAGAAGACAAAGGAGATTGTTGTTGACTTTCAGAGAGTACACACCCAGCACCCTCCTCTGATCATCAACGGTGCTGCTGTGGAATGGGTGAGCAGCACCAAGTTTCTGGGTGTGCACATAACAGAGGACCTCTCCTGGACCACCAACACTGCATCTCTGGCTAAGAAAGCACAACAACACCTCTATTTCCTCCACAAACTGAGAAGAGCCAGAGTCCCGACACCCATCATGTACTCATTCTACCGTGGCACCATTGAAAGTATCCTGACCAGCTGCATCACTGTGTGGTTTGGGAACAGCACTGCTCAAAACCAGAGGACACTGCAACGCATAATGAATGCAGCAGGAAAGATCATCAGTGCCACATTACCCTCCCTCACAGACATTTACAACATCCAATTAAGCTGGAAAGCACTCAGCATAGCGGGGGACCCCACCCACTCCTTGCAAGGTATCTTTAGTCTTCTGCCATCGGGGGGAGATTTTGCAGCCTCCAGTCCTGAACCATAAGACTGAAGAACAGCTTCAGCCACCAGGCTATCAGAAAGCTGAACTCTCTCCCCTCTCTGCCCTCTGCCTTAAGAGTCATCAAACTGTAACTGCACACACACACCTCTAATCACACAAATGCACAAGCCAATTTTACTACTGTTGCACTACAATATAATCAGGTCCACTTTTACAAATGCTGCTCTCTCTTGTTTGCACTAAATGTAAATATCTACACACTCACATGTGCCGTGAATGTTTAAAGTGTACATATTGTATTTTATCTTATTTTATTGTATTTTTTTTTCTTAATTACTTGTATTGTTATGTTGGTTTCTCACAACATGGGTCTGAGGGAAATGGAATTTCAATCCTCCGTGTCTTGTACATATAGCAGAATTGACAATAAAGTTGACTTTGACTAAAGAACGTCTTTGTAGTCCAGGCATTTAATTGATTGTCATGGTATTGTGTCTCTTTTATCTGCCACAGGAGTTTACGTCTGCCATCTTTGTTGCTGTTTATGTTTCACCTATGACAAGTGCAGAGATGATATTTGAAGTTATATACACAGTCTTAGCAAAACTGCAAACACAACAGCCAAATACCTTCATTGCCATATGAGAAAAGGTTGTCCACCTGGGCATTCACATCACAGCCTTGTTTTGCTTAAGTATCTCTTTCTTCAACTCTACCTACTTTTCACCAGATAGTGGAATGTTTAGCCTAAGAAAATAGAACACTACATGCCAATGTCAATGAAGCATACAGTTCCACTGCCCTCCCTACATCCTTGTTTAGCCTGTTTTCCAGTGCCAAACTGTAACTGGAACAACCATTAGAACAATAAAGAGATGGACTCAAGATGTGGTTGATTACCCCTGGGGACAACTAATCGGGATGTGTTGTGTGAAACTGGCTACATCAATTTTTGTGTTGGCAATACCATCCCCACCAAAGAGGTATGTTGCTTCTCTAACAACAAACCTTGGATCACCAGAGACCTGAAAACTCTGACCTGAAGGTGAGGTGTGTACAAAACTATAATGGAAGCAAAGGGAGTGCAAGGACTCTAAAGTATGAGTACCCCACTGATCTGAATGACTACAGACCAGTGGCACTGACCTCACACATAATGAAGACTATGGAAAAAATTTGTCACACCTGAGACCACTGGTCCCCTCATCACTGGACCCTCTGCAGTTTGCTTGCAGAGCGAAAGCAGGTGATACCAACTGTAGCGGAGCTACCATTTTTCTTCATTGTTTTTTTCTTAACACAGTAGCCTCAAAAATCTATCACTAATAAAAATAATTTCCCTCTGTTCCGTACATCACTCTGCATTTTGCGTATTCCACTCGAACATCGACGTCAATTGGTCTAGACCTGAGCATGATGACATGTGTAACGTAAGAGGAGTGGTTTCACTTTTTTTATGAATGACCGGCGTGGTAGTTGGAGGGAAAAAGAAGCAGGTGAAAGACGTCGATGGCAGTGGAGCAAGTGCGGGAGACACTCGTAAGAGCAGGAAGTAACTAAGCACGGAGATCATTCTACCTCTGGAACCTTCTGTGGAATACCCTGGGAGGAAATCAATGACACGGCTGTGATCACTCAAAAGCTGGAGTATACCGTACCGTTCAAACGGAATCTCACAGTTATGAGAGAGGAACAGACATCGCTGGACATAACTGGTTAGGAGATGTATCTACCCTTGATCCTATCTTTAAAGGCAGGTCCAATGTTATTCTATAAGCCCGATCTCCCTGCTCTCTAAGAAACTCGCTGGTTTCCCCAAAAAACCAAAGTAATTTTTCCTTTCGGCCATAACTATTTGCCCAGTTTATTCTATCCTCACCATCTTAGATCCATAAAATTCTATCCTTAGATCCATAAAGCCTGAATTTCAAACTTTCTCTTTTCGTTTTTGAACATTATTCTTCATTTTTTTTTCTGAAAACACAAGTTTAAAAACGAAATTTTGTTGCACTGGTTCAGTTGTGGCCAGACTGTGGATATTGAGGCCGCTTGTTTATTTATTATGCAATGCTTGAACTGTTTAATTGTGTTTTGCATATCTAATAATTATTAAACCAAGAGGTATAAACAAAATTTTGAATTGGGTATGAAAAGCACTTGGGAAACTTGTGGTTTTGTTTTTTGTTGTGTATGCGGAGCGTTCTCTCAGGGCGCCTCTCAGGCGTTTGTTTGTTGTATCAACACTATCGTTCAACTTTTCACAATATAACAACTTTAAACATACTGAATTGCTGAATTGAACTGAATTGAACTCTTTTTTTTATTCATACACACACACCTCAAAATGCTGCCGTGATCAAAACGATCTTTGGTCCTGGTTTTTATTATGTTACAGAATGGCGCCCAGCGTGGGGCCCGGTCCAATCAGCTGATTCATTCACAAACTCAAAACTAATTGACTCTGAATGGACTGTGTCTTCTGAGAAACAAATACCGAACTGAAAAACTTTCTGAGCAATATTGTGGAATATTGTGGGTATTGTGAGAATTTCTTTTATTTCTTTATCTCCATTTTCCTGTTTCTCCCCCCCATTTACCAATATTGCCAACTTTAAATATGGCTGAGTTCAATGTTAGGCCTGTACTCTCTCATCATGAGTCACCTCCTTCTCCCCCTGATATATCTACTCCTCGACAAGCTCATTTTGTGCCTTGGCCTAACCTCTATCCAATTGATACTTCTCTCCCTATCCCTCCCAATCCTACCATGCCATTCCAAATTTCAGGTGTGTCTCAAATGTAGGACCTCCTCCAAAAGACATGGAGATGGCTACACCTCTAACACTGTAGCTGGTTCGACTGGGTCAACAGTTAGAGAAGGACCTGGAACAGCAACGACAGTATGAACAGCAAAAGGCTTACAGCAAAAATGCTCAACAACAGAGAATGACCCCTAACAGGCCTATTGAAAACCCCTCAGTGATTTGCTGGAGATGCAAAGGACAGCACCCCCCAGTCTCATGTCCTCAGTTTCAATCTTCTGGAGTTCCTCACACATCCTCAGCTCCATCAAAAACTCACAAAAAAAAAAAACCAAGTCTGGATAACAAAGTGGAGGAAATCTCTCTGTCACCTCTGTGTCACAAACTACAAAGCAGCAACATGCACCCATGGCTCTAGCCAAACAGGGATCTGGTGGTGGGAACATACCTCAGCAATTAGTGGTTCCAATCAGTCTTGGCCTTTGGAATGGCAAAGCTGTAGTTGACACAGGTGCCAGTTACACTCTCTTACATGAAGGCGTGTGGAGATAGTTGAAGAGGCCAATAGATCTATGATCTAGATCATAGATCAGAGTGACCTACAAACCAGGGAAAAGCCTAGACTTAGACAGATCTTGAATGGCTTCCCTGAACTCTGTCCTTTAAAGCCTGGAAAGACCAACATCCTCCAACACTGCATCTATACAAATACAGAGGTACCCATTAAACATAAACCGTATCGACTGTCAACTGTTAACGGGCACTTGTTGAACAGCAGCTGATGGAAATGCAGAACAATACAATTGTGGAGCGGTCTTTTTCAGCTTGGTCTTCTCCAGTTGTTTTAGAGTCAAAAAAGGACGGTACTTTTAGATTCTGTGTTGATTACAGAAAACTAAATGCAGTTACAGAATTTGATGCATTCCCCTTGCCAAACATTTCAGAACTGCTAGAGTCTCCAGCAAATTCAAAAAAAATTTACACTCTGGATCTGAACAGTAGTTACTGGCAGGTAGCGATGGATAACGCAAGCAAGGTCAAGACTGCGTTCATAACACCCTCCGGACTTTTCCAGTTCCGGGCCATGCCCTTCGGTCTTAAAAACACGCCAGCTACCTTTCAACGCCTCATGGAGTATGTATTAGCAGACCTTAGAGGAAAAATTTGTTTGGTGTATTTGGATGACATTGTAATTTATTAGTCTACTGTGGAACAATACCTTCAAGACATCCAGGGAGTGTTTGCCAAGCTCTGTGTTGCAGATTAAGTACCTGGGCCATGTAATTTCTGCTCAAGGCATTGCAACAGATCCAGCCAAGGCTGAGGCCATAAAAGCATACCCCATACCGACCAACCTCAAAGAAGATCAAAGATTCATGGGCCTAGCCGCATGGTATCACCGTTTCGTCCCTGGTTTCTCTCAGGTGGCAGAGCCCATCACCACCTTAAAAAGAAATGGTTGAGTTTTTAAATAGAGTGATGAATGTCAAAAGGCCTTTGACACACTCAAAGCCTGTCTTACCTCTCCTTCAATCTTGGGTCATCCTGACCTGAACTTCCCTTTTGTTGTATATACAGATGCTAGTGGCATCAGACTTGGCGCCATTTTGGCACAAAAGAAGGGCCTAGCCAAGGAAAAAATCATAGCATATGCCAGCCCAACTTGAAATCAAGCTGAGCGGAATTATACGACAACAGAAAAAGAACTTTCTGGCGATCATCTGGGCCCTAGAAAAATGGCAACATTACCTGGAACCAAAGTTGTTCACAGTGGTCACTGACCATGCCTCACTGCAATGGGTGATGAATACATCTAACACTACCAGCCGTCTGATTAGGTGGGCACTTCGGCTCCAAAAGTTCAACTTCGTCATTGAATACAGAAAAGGGAAGCTTAATGTTGCACCTGATGCTCTGTCTAAGAGTCCCATTGGATCCACTTGCTCCACCTGTATGATGATGACTGCTCAAAAAGAAACAGGCGATTTTCCAGTCTCCATGTTAACTGTCTGGGAGGCTCAGCAGAAAGACACAGAAATTCAAGACATCATTAAAACCTTATAACAGGAAAGTGAATTGTCTGGTACTAAGTATGAAAACATACAAGGTTTGCTCTACAAGAAAACACACCTCTCAGGAAATAACTATCACTATCGACTCAATGTACCAAAGTCACTCATCTCCTCCATTCTGCAGGCATACCAACATTCTCCCCTGTGTGGTCATCAGACCATGTACAAAACCTATAAACACCTCCATCACGTGGTGTTCTGGCCAAAAATGTGGGATGATGTGAAGCACTTTGTACGCTCCTGCATAAAATGTCAGCTCTACAAAGGGGAAAATAAGAAACCCTGCGGCAAATTACAACAAACTGATATAAAATGCCCAAATGAAATGCTGGGAGTCGATATCATGGGACCTTTTTTCTTGCAGTTCGAACCGCAATGAATACCTCCTGGTCTTTGTAGACTACTACACCAGATGGGTAGAGTTGTTTCCCATGCGATCAGCCACAGCACAAAACATTGCCCAGATATTTAAGAAAGAAATCATCACTCGCTGGGGTGTACTTGACTTCATCCTGTCAGACAGAGGCTCCCAATTTGTTGCCAACTTGTTTGAAGAGCTCTGCAAAAATTGGTCCATAATTCATAAACTTACCACAGCATACCACCCACAAACCAACATGACTGAGAGAGTGAACAGAAATCTAAAATGTATAATCTCTGCATTTGTAGAAGATAATCACCGCAATTGGGATCAGTACCTACCAGAATTCTGTTTTGCTCTGAATTCCTCAGTGCATGAAACAACAGGCTTAACACCCACCCAGCTACACATTGGACGAAAGTTGAGATGCCCCATAGACAAACTTCTTTATGGGAAAAATCTATCTTCTGACTCTGCTGGCTATGATGTTGTATGTCATATTAAGGATCTGCAAAACAGAGCACAATACAATGGCAAAAAATCCAAAAATCGTCAATTAAGAAACTATAACAAAAATAAAAGAGACATGACTTACCAGCCAAAAACATTGTGTCTGGATCAGACGGCTGGATGTCAAATTATCCTCAGTCTTCCGCTGCGCGTCACTTCTCAGCTAAGTTAGCGTTGTTCCCTATCAAAGGCTACTGTTGAAAGTCATATTTTCATCTTTTGTAAAGTTTCTTCCTCGCCATGCTTCCCGAAGCACAGACTATTTAATGCTTGTCCATCAGGATGGAATTAGTGACCATAATCCCCTAAACCTTGTGAGAAGATTACAGTGTTGAAACAACTGCCAAATATTTTTCCCTGGTTCTCAAATAACTGTAAAGAGGGATTACAAAATATATTTTTCCCACCGCCCTCTGCATTTCAATGGTGAAATTGAACAGATGCATTTACTACCAAAGAGCTGCAAACTCTTTCAAGCAAAATGGCAAGAGAGCATGTTCCCAGGCCTAAGTCAGGCTATTACAGTCAGTACTTTTTGGTTCCTAAAAAAAGATGGGGGGTTGGGTCCACAAAAAAAGGATGTGGTCTTACTGGCTGGCTTGAACTGATGGCTGTATTTCTGGCCTTGAAGTACTTCCTCTAGCAGCTAAGGGTGTACCATGTCCTGGTGTAGGTGGACAATACCATGGTAGTCGCCTACATAAATTGTCAAGGTGGATTGCACTCACGCCATCTGCTGTAGGCCCAGGACAAGTTCATTTTAAGTCATACAAATGTGGGAACAGACACTGTCCAGACAGGCTGTGATACACAGGTAATGGAAACTCCACCCCGAGGTATTCAAGCGAATTTGGGAAAGGGTTTATGAAGCAGAGATGGACCTCTTTGAGGGGGACCAGCTAAGGGATGCTGGGCTCCCAGCCGATGTGGTGTAAACTATTTTAAGTGCTTGGCTTCCTTTCACTAAAATAAGTTACACCCCTAGATGGCATGTCTTGGTGAGATGGTGTACTGCATGCCATGCAGACCCAGATTACTGCCAAAGTGTTTATCACAGGCACATGTCCTACTACTTTCAAGGTTTTTATGGCTGCCATCTCGGGTTGCCATGCTCTGACTGACATTAATTCAATGGGAAAACACCCTTCAAGTGCTTGTTTTATTCATGGGGCTAGACATAGATATAATTCTAAAAACAAATTTAATTTGTAAATGTAATTTATAATCAACTGTACTAAATTACTAATTCTGTGAAAGGACTTTCTGGACTTTCCATTTCTTACCACCTGGCTCATTTCAGGTATGTAACACCAACTTTTCAATCAAATATTGATTAATGAAATCAATTCAAGCCTGTTTCACTCATGAATGTGTCAGATTATGGAAGTAAAATAGATTACAAATGCTTTAACATGTTGACTTAAAGCATACTTTCAGAAGAGCTCCCAATGTGTCAATTATCTTAGAAAATATATGGAATGTGTAGATTTAAACACACTAAAACCATCCATAAATTTCTCTTCTTTATTCTCTTTTTGGTTCACTGTCTGATTAATCTACAATTATTTATCATTTCAACATTTATGAATAATCAACAAAATACAATTCAAAGAGCTTTTGAGGCCCGGCATGCTTCTCTATATAAAATCATTTCTTTTCACAAATGGAATTGGCATGCCATGTTGATTAATGATAGTATCAACACTACAAATCTTACATCCTTTGCCTAAAACTATGAAATGTTTGCAAGTTTTAAACAAAGGGTAAGTAATGATGTAGAAACTATACGGTACTGTGTTGTCCACAAACATGTATTTATGTAAAATCTGCAAATACAGTCCCCTCCAAAAGTATTGGAACAGCAAGGCAAATTCTTTTGTTTTTGTTGTTCACTAAAGGCATTTGGGTTTAGGATCAAAAGATCTAAAGAGTATGAGACAAGAGTTCAGAATTTCAGCTTTTAATTCCTGGTATTTACATTTAGATGATTTACATTTAGATTACATTTAAACAACTCAGGACATATCACAGCTTGTATTAGACCACAGCAGTTTTAGGTGAGCAAAAGTAAAGGACCAAAAGTAAGTAATCTTAAAGTAAATAACATTTAATATTTGGTGGCATAACCCTTGCTTGCAATAACTGCCTCAAGCCTGCGACCCATCAACATCACCAAACTGTTGCATTCTTAATTTGTAATGCTATTCCAGGCCTTTACTGCAGCTTCTTTCAGTTTTTGTTTGTTTCGGGGGGTTTCTTCCTTCAGGCTCCTCTTCAGGATGTGAAATGCATGCTCTATTGGGTTAAGGTCAGGTGATTGACTTGGCCAGTCTAAAACCTTCCACTTTTTTCCCCTAATGAAGTCCATTGTTTTGTTGGCAGTGTGCTTTGGGTCATTGTCCTGCTGCATGATAAACTTCCTGCCGATTAGTTTGGATGCATTTCTCTGTAAATTGGCAGACAAAATGTTTCTGTACACTTCTGAATTCATTCTGCTGCTACCCTTATCAGTTACATTATCAATAAATATTAATGAGCCTGTTCCAGAAGCAGCCATGCACGCCAAAGCCATGACATTACCTCCACCATGCTTGGTGAGCTTGTATGCTTTGGATCATAAGCAGTTCCTTTCTTTCTCCACATTTTGGCCTTTCCATCGCTTTGGTAGAGATTAATCTTGGTCTCATCAGTCCATAAGATTGTCTTCCAGAAGTTTTGCGGCTCATCCCTGTACTTCTTTGCAAATTCCAATCTGGCCTTCCGATTCTTACAGCTGATAAGTGGTTTGCATCTTGTGGTATGGCCTCTATATTTCTGCTCTTGGAGTCTTCTTCGAACAGTGGATTGTGACACCTTCACCCCTGCACTGTAGAGATCATTGGTCATGTCACTTACTGATGTTTTTGGGGTTTTTTTTCACAGCTCTCACAATATTTCTGTATATATTCTGCTATGCCCAATGTTTGTCCAATGGCTCTGATTGATTTCCTGCTTTTCTCCCATAGACAGCTCTCTGGTCTTCATGTTGGTTTATCCTATTTAACTGAAAATGCAGTCTTTTTAGGTTTAAACCAAGGCTAAAAACTTAGACTAGTCATGCAGAGCTATTTATTGTTTGAACAATCAACATAAAAGGCAACACCTGGGCACCAAGACACACCTGTCAGTCACATGTTCCAATAGTTTTGCTTGAAAAATGGGTGGGTTCAAACAAAGGGTGGTATGTCCTGAGTTGTTAAACACATCTAGATGTAAATACCAGGAAATAAAAGCTGAAATTCTGAACTCTTGTCTCATACTCAACAAAAGAATTTGCCTTGCTGTTCCAATACTTTTGGAGGTGACTGTACATAGAAAAGATCTCTGCACAACACAAATCAATCACATTATAGACATTTTCAGTGTGTTATCATTAAAACATTCTGTTTATATGTGTTACAGATCTAAAAAATTAGTCAAATAAAGAAAACATAAAAAAAAACATATATCTCCCCTTCAGATGAGGAGCTTTTACTCCATATTGTTTTTAAACTTTTTTTAGAAAACAAATTGTAAAAATAATTTAGAAAGATGTCTAATGTAAATATTATCACCAGCATTACAGTAATTCTTGGCTTTGTTCAGACAGGCAGCAATTTTTTTTGTCATATACGACTCAAATTGATTTTATTGTTAGGCCTTGTAATGTACATATAATCTGATTATAAACATTAAGGTTTAAAATTTGAATTAATTTTCAGAAATACGCTTCAGTCTGACCATTTGGATAAAACAATTTCATTGGATCAAACAATTTAACAATTACAATTTTTAAGGTGACTCTTATGTCATACTTAAACTGCAGTAGTGTGTACAGCTGTGTTTGCATGCACTCGTTTGTGTTCACATGCAACATTCACAATGTGATAAATGGCAAATGATTGAACAAGTGGTGTCAGATAGCCTATGTTCAAATGTGTAATAATAGTAATGCCTGGTATATGTCAGTTTTCTTTTTCTTTTTCCATAATGAAAGCTGTTTACTTATGTCTTTTGGTGTTGTGTTAACATTATGTAATTATTTAAGACTGTTCTGCTCTAAAAATCAAGCCAATAGGTCGTTTTTTCCAAGCAGCCTGTTGGGAACTAGTTACATTTTAAAGTTAAGCGTTACGTTTTAAAGTTTAATTTCATATTAACCAGATTTACATTTATGAATTTGGCAGATGCTTTTGTGATTTACAGAGCATTCAAGGTACGCATCTATCATGACACGTTCCATGGGATTGAATCCATGATCGTTGCACTGCTAAACAATACTCTAGAGCTATAGGCATCCACCCACCATAAAAGTAATCTATACGCCTCCAGTAAGTTAAAAAATATCTTCCAACGTGGAATATGTTTGTGAAAGAAAACAATTACTATTAAGCTTATTATGCGATCAGTCACGTATCAATGTAAAGAAACAGGTTTAAAACATTTAAAATGTAAAGAAACAATTTAAAACAGCGTCTCTCAGAATATTATTCTAAGTTCTTAWGTTTCTCGTCCTAAAACATGCACATGAAATGTACTGATGAGGGACATAAACACCAATAATATTAAAAGTTATGAATGTGCTACTATTTAAAAGGGAGACATATATTTAATGTGCCTGTTTTTTACATGGATATGTGACATATTGGTTGCTTTATCAGCTCAAAATATTGTTTTCTTTTACACATATATTGTTTCACTTCTCCAGTAAGTCCAGCAGTAAAGAGGCTACCATGTCCTGCTACCAGGTGTGGGTGGACAACACTGCGGTAGTCTCTTATATAAATTACCAGGGCAGACTGCAGTCGCACCGCTTGAACAAGCTAGTGCAGCAGGTTCTGCTTTGGGCACTGGATAAATTCCTGTCCCTTAGGGCGATTTACATCCCCGGGCATATGAATGTGGAAGCAGACTTGCTGTCCAGACAAGCTGTGACACACGGGGAATGGAAACTCCACCCACTTCACTGCCAGGTTGTTTCAGTGCTGGAGTTTCTGCAAGAGTCTTCAGGCACATGTCCTAGTACTTTCAGAACCTACGTGGCCGCCATTTAGGCTTGCCATGCTCTGATTGATGGGGTTTCTGTGGGAAAACACCCTCTAGTTGCCCGCTTCATTCGTGGAGCCAAGCAGTTGAGGCCGCCCATTACAGCGACAGTTCCTTTGTGAGACTTAGCTATAGTGCTCGAAGGTTTGGTTGACATCCCTTTTGAACCACTAGACTCAGCGCCTGTCAGTCTCGCCATTCTGCGTCCCCTGGGCTGGTCAAAGCTATTTTGCATCCTCACCCTAATTTTCTTCCGAAAGTTCCATTCTCAACCATACATCCAGTCGTTCTTGAAGCCTTCTGCCCTCCGCCGTTTACAACACAGGAAAGTTTTCACTTGCTCTGTCCAGTATGTGCTCTTCAGATTGACGTCCACCGCACTAGCTAGTGGCGTAAGTCGGAGCAGGTTTTCATGCTCTTGGCGTGTTTGTCACACATGCTTCCCAACCAGTCGAACAAAGAATGTTCTCATAAGCGTTTGATACGCATCTCATTTCTGCTTTTTCAAGAAACAGGGTTATAGTCAAGTAACCTGACACGGTTTTCAAAATAATTCAAAATGACAGACAGGAAGTAGAATTGACTAGGACAAATTTGGGATTGTAGTACTTGACGTGAGCTAAATAATCTAAAGAAAAGAGCTGCATGACAATATGTAATTTTAGTCATGTGTTTTAAGCATGTTTATAAATTTTGTTATATCGTTTGACTCCAGGTGACACCAACTCCAAATTATGCAGGTCACCCTAGATTATAGTGATGATGACCCCTCACCAAGTTTTGTAACAATATGCAATTGTGTTTGTTAAATACTGCCTTTTTTTTTACAAAATTTAAAATGGCTGATGCCCAAAAGGGCTGACCATGGAACCTCATTATTTTTTGACTTGGCATGCCTCAAGGAATCTAAAAAACACTTTAGACCAAAGTTTTTACAAGTTAGAAACACAAATAACCATCTCTGGACCAGTAGGTGGTGATGTGACAAAACTGTGCATGGAATTGGCATAAGCGTCTTATTAAAACGCTTATGCCCGACTCCTTAAATTGGCATGGAATCATAAGTAAAAATTTAAACTGTTGATGGTGCTAGGGGGTTTAAGATAGAGTCTCCAAATTGGCTATTGTAACATTTTAGACTGTCCTCTATCTGTGTGCCAAATTTCATAACTTTTCTATGTACTATGTTTTATGGGGTGCCGTAGACTTCAAGAGCTGAAGAAAAATAATAATAAATATAGCTGCAAGCAGCAATTCCGGGGTCAAGCCCTTCATTGGCACTAAAATAAATATTTGTGGAAATATTTGTATCTATGAGATTGAATAAAATGAGATTAGGAAAAGCAGCTAAAGAAAACCTAGGTAATACCCATTACAACTCCATATAACAATATATAACTTTTGACCAGTAGGTATTTATAAGGAGGTCAGGATGTGACACTTACAAATTTTTGAGTTAATACAGCCAGGAGTCCACTGTATATGCATGCAGTCCAATTAGTTGACATTGTATAAGAGAGTGATTTGAGCAATTGACACTAATACCATAACTTTTTGTTTGAGTGTCTCTAGATGCTACAAAGCAATTTTTGTGCAAATCTGACAAAGTTGGCACTGGCCACACACTCTCAAAATATGGTAATAATGAACCATATAAAGTTTTGTAACGATACGCAATACTGCATTTTGAAAGTGACATGTTTTTGTCCTCTGCATTTAACCCATCCCTAGTGAGGAGTGAACACACTGCAAGTTGTGAACACACACCCGGAGCAATGGGCAGCTATTACTGCAGCGCCCGGGGAGCAATCGGGGGTTAGGTGCCTTGCTCAAGGGCACTTCAGTTGCTACCTGCCAGTGCTGGAATCAAACTGGCAACCTACTGATTACAAGCCCGACTCACTAACCAGTAGGCCACAACTGTCCCTATTTTATAGCAAATTGAAAATGGGCAGTGCCCAAACTGGCTGACCACAGAACATCAGATATTGACTCAATATATCAAAAGAGACCACTCTCATAATTACAGACCAAAGTATTCAAAAGTTAAAAACAAAAAAGTAATTTTGCATATCTCTGGACCAGTAGGCAGTACTGTGACGAAAATGTGCATGTACCCACAGGTTATGCCTGTGATGAGAAGTACCAAGTTTCATGTCAATACACTTATATTCCAAGATATAGCCTCATATCTATTTTCGCATTCTCACAAAACAAATTGTAGGCATGGTTTATGATAACGATAAGGTATCAAGGTATCAACATAAATTCCATAACTGTTTGTCAGGGATGTCTTCATGTGTCTACAGGAGTGTAAGATGCTACATACCAAATTTTGTGCAACTTGTACAAAAGCCCTAGGAAAACTCAAAATGGCAGAATATTTTTCATGATATAAAATTACATCACAAGGTGTGTTGGAATTGGCATGAGCCAAGGTATAATAGGAAAAACTAATTTTGTTTCTTGGACTTATGGATCAAAAGTTATGACTGTGAACATAAGTGAAACTTCGAACTGTTGGTGGCACTAGAGGGTTTGAGACAGAGACACCAAATCTGGTATTATAACATGTCAGACTGTCTTCTCTGTGTGCGCCAAATTACACAACTTCCCTAAATATAGTTTTATGGGCTGCCATAGACTCAAGAGTGGAGGAAGAATAATAAGAACACAGGCCCCTTTGGGGCTTGACCCCTAATAATAATAATAATAAGAAGAAAACGGTCAAAGGTGTGTTTTTTTTCATGCAACTTATCATATTTAGAAAAATGTTTACAGTATGACAGGTTAACCCTATCATTCACCCCTCTCATTGTATTTTAAATCCTCCCTAAATCATGTGGACAAGATATGCAGCTCATATTTTGTGCTTGACTGACACAAAAAATACTGTGGTAATACCCAGGTACAATAATGGTCTCTGATGTTAATACTATAGTAAGTTTTTGTTAATGTCTTCTCTGCCATTTTAATTTCACTGTTCCTATGCTAGTTGAATGCATGCTTGACACTAAATGAAAAACTAATTTTATATAAAAGAAACGGTAAATAATAAATAGCAGAATCTAAATTCTGATTTGAAGATAAGAAGAGTTATGAAATAAACCTCTTAGAGTTCCAGTCTGAGATTACCCGCTCTCAATATACCAAACTGTGTGAATCATGGCCAGCCCTTACAAAAAAGTACTTTGGTAGTACCAAGGTACAATGGTGGTATCTGATTATAGTGATACTTTGATATAATTACTATTTTTATGCACCATGATATATACATGGCATTCCCAGATAGTTTTGTTAGAGAGAGATTCATACACTAAGAGATTTTATACATATTGCCCCAGGTTTCAACTTTATACTATACTGATCAGTAATCACATTCAGTATCTCTCAAAGCCTAATGAATGGAGCTCTAGGATTGAAGGTTTCAAAATGGGAAGTTCCAATCCATTGGAATGTTGCAGTGTAAGTCAAATGTGGTTTATGCCATGCCATGTTTTTGTGGTAGAGATTTGGGTGGCGGGGAGGTTCCGGGGGTGGCGGGGAGGTTGTAGGGGTCTCTATTAGTCATACTGGTCCTTCCGTCATCCCCTCCAGGGGTAGGCTGGTGGCATTGTCGGTGGGCTGAGGTTGATCCTGGGAGGTTGGGATGTTGTTGGCAGTCACTGGCGCTAGGCTAGCATATGGCAGGTGGCAGTCTATGTGCAAGAAGGGTGGGTAGTGCTGGCGATAACAGATGTAGGCGAAGAGAAGACCGATCACTCCACCAACAAAAGCATCTGTGAGGAACAAATCATGGTTCACTAAGTATGACACATTTAACATGTGAGTAGCACTTGCATACATTTGGAGTTACAGTGTTGATTGTGTGCAGATGTCAGAGCCCCAAAATTTCCCTTGAAAAGATCTATAAAGTCTAAATCGAATAAATGTGTCATAAATGTGTTTTCATATTCACAGTTCATAGCAGATTTGTGAGAATCATTAGGCTAATGACTTCTCAGCTAACTACACTCGGGAGCTATTTTTGAGTCTAACCAGTAACACAAGATTGGTTGTCAAGGTGTTGGTCAAAGCCACTTTGCCCTTTAAAAACAACTCTAAAGCACAATTCTGAGTTTGCTTTTTACATGAAGCATTGCCTTATATCAGGGGGTTTTAAAGTATGGGACACGCCAGTGTGTTCCAGGGGAGTAGTGGTGGGAATTTTGTTTTAGTTTGTTTACCAAAATGACACTGAAATGGCATTTGGTACAGAGCCCTGTTCCCTGTTAACCCATCCCTTTCAACATCATTGTTAATCCAAGCTACCATTGCTGTGAGCAGAGCGGCCCAGTAATAATATCTTAAATTAGGAACATGCAACCCTCTGTCACGAATCCGGTCTCTGTGGTCCCCTCCCATAACCGCCAGCGGGAACCGTCGCCAGAGTATTGAGAACTACAATTCCCATAAGCCCCGTACCTGGGCCACGCCCATCACAGGTGTGAGCCATCTACCATCAAGGACCATATATATATATCCCCTGAGAACTGCTACTCATTGTGAAGTCTTGTTTTGCCACGGTAAACAATTCTGAGTTTTTCCCAGTTTTTCCCTGTGTTGGTTTCCCTGTGTATTACCTGGACTGTCTCTTGGATTTTGATTGTTTGCTGCCTGCTGTGTATATCTGCCTGTTTAACGACTATGGTTTTGAATTACCTTTTATATTGTTGTTTGCTATTTATTGACCCCTGCCTGTTTGACATTGATAATAAATTGCTTGCAAATGGATCCGCAGTCTCTAGACTCTTCGCTACAGAAGACTTTGCCACCAATGGATCCAGCAGCAATGGCTTCCTGGCATACGGAGCTAACGTCGCATGCTGAAGCACTAGCGGTTCAACGACAACAGATCGATCGTTTGGTGGCTATTACCGAGGGACTCGCTAGGTCTGTTCAATTGCTCCATATCTCACGTAATCCAGCACCAACCCATTAGCATCCACCGCTACACATGCCACACCCGCCATTACCAGCCCACGCTTGGCGTTCCCAGAGAAGTTTGACGGAACCCCAGGTAAATGTAAAGGTTTCCTGTTGCAATGCTCACTGTTTGTTGAACAACAACCCATGCTGTACCCGACTGATAACAGCCGTATAGCCTTTGTTTGTTCACTCCTGTCTGGCAGAGCACTCGACTGGACAACAGCGGTGTGGAATTCTGCTCAACCTACCTTTCCCTCATTCTCTGCTTTCCTGCATCAATTCAAAGAGGTTTTCCAACATCCTGCAGACGGAAAAGAAGTCAGAGGACAATTACTGGAGCTGCAGCAGGGAGATAAAATGGCAGCAGAGTTTGCCCTCACTTTTCGCATGCTAGCGGCACAATCTGGATGGAATGAGGCCCCGCTAAGGCTGAGCTACCGAAGAGGACTCAACCCAGAACTCCACGCTGAGCTAGCATGCCGCGACGAGGGTAAAACTTTGGAACAATACATTGATTTAAGTATAAGAATTGATAACCTGTTGCGCTACCACAGACCACCTACCAGAACAGTGTGTTCCAGAATGCCCAAGCCCTGAGAGAAAACCACAGAAATGCCCAGAGAACTTCCTAAAGACCCAGACCCTGAGCCCATACAAGTAGGCTATACCCGTTTGACCCTGGAGGAGAGAGACGAGTCAGAGAGAAATTGTGTTTGTACTGCGGAGTATCCGGTCACTTGAGAAACGCCTGTCCTGTTCATCCTACCAGAAGGGCCGCTTCGGTGAGTAAATCTGATGCATCATCCACAAGCCATCATCCACAAGTCCCCATTTAATTAATCTGTAATGGCAAAATAATCACTACAAATGCTCCCATAGATTCCGGTGCAGCAGCTAACTTTATTGACGCAACATTCGCTCAGAACCATCAAATACCTCTTATTTCATGTTCTTCTGTGGCAGTGGAGGTAGACCCGTAGGCTCAGGAGAGGTCTCTCAGACGACGACAGATCTGACGCTGCGAGTAGGGGCACTACATGAAAAAAGCATACGCCTGTTTGTGTTTCACTCTCCCAAAACTCCCATAATCCTGGGTTACCCGTGGTTGGACCTGCAAAACCCCACCATATCCTGGGCTCAGAAACAGATCATCCACTGGTCCCCTGAATGCTAAGAACGATGTATCCAGAGCCTCCGCCAAGAACCTGAATTACCAGTAAAACCTGATATCCCAGTCGAAAACACAAAAGAGTTTAATTTACCACCCGAATATGCTGACCTGCAAGAAGCATTCAGTAAGATTAAAGCCACGAAGCTCCCACCTCATCGAACTGGCAACTTAGCCATTGACCTCATGCCTGGAACCACACCTCCCAAAGGATGTATATTCCCCTTGTCCCAACCTGAATCAGAAGCCATGAGAGATTATATACAGGAGGAAATCCGGAAGGGTTTCATAAGGCCGTCTAAGTCACCAGCCTCTGCCGGGTTTTTCTTTGTGAAGAAGAAAGACGGTGGGTTGCGCCCATGTATTGATTACAGAGGTCTCAATAAAATAACTATAAAATACCAATAACCTTTACCATTAGTACCTGCCGCCCTGGAACAACTTCGTTCAGCTAAATTCTTTACCAAGCTCAATCTCAGAACTGCCTATAACCTCATGCGAATCAGAGAGGGTGATGAATGGAAAACTGCATTCTTCACCACCACAGGTCACTACGAATATCTGGTCATGCCCTTTGGTTTAGCCAATAGCCCTGCATGCTTTCAAGCCTATGTCAACGATGCTTTCCGTGACATGATTAACCAGTGGGTCACTACAGTGCTCAGCATAAATGAGTACACCCCCTTTAAAAAGTACGAATTTAATCAGTAGCTCAATGAACAAAAGAACAATTTCCAAACTTTTCACAAGGCTG